>JAJMEC010000059.1:0-53774 GCA_030573955.1 Yamadazyma triangularis | reverse complement strand
CCATATCGATGTATACAAAAACACATATAAATGTTTACAAACACCCACCTCTACATCCTTATCACTTAAAATCATTTATTTCACTACATAACATATCTTCTCTTCTCTTATCTCCTCTTCTCTTATCTCCTCTTCTCTTATCTCCTCTTCTCTTATAATCTCTCCTCCCCCTCTCCTAATAACTATCTTCCCACTTCCACAAACTTTCCCCCGGATTAATCACTTCATTATCAAACTCTTCAAAGAGAGCTCCATTCCCAGGTCCTAACCCTAACATCACCAATAAACAAGTAGCCAAATCTTCAAACGTAGGCTCTGGTTTCTTTGCAACTTCTTCTCCTAAAGCCCTAGCTTCTTCTCTACTGTTATAAATTGGTGTTAATTCAATGCCATTCTCTTGTTCGTATTTGTGGACAAACTCCTTTAATGGAAGGGAATGACTCTTAATCACATACTTTGATTGAAGTTTATCTACTTCAGTTACTGCTATTGTGGCCGTAGCATTAGCAACATCTTTCAATTTGGAATACGATAATTCTGTATCAGGACTTCCATAGTAAGTAACGGTTTTGTCCCCAAGATTAATCCCAACATGGGCCACAAATTGGTACAAAAACACTGGAGGAAACTTAAAGTATCCCGTAATAACTCTAACGATTTTAACATCCACAGAAGCCAAATCATTAATATGTTCAACTTTGTGTTTCAAATGGGGGTGTAATAATGAATAATCAGCTGCAAACAAATCTGATCCGTATTCACTAGGCATATAAACCTTTGGTTTAACGGTTTCTAAGAGTTTCTTTATGTTTTGGGATGTTGTAGGGTTAATTTTACCAAAAAACATCACCACATCCACGCCTTTAAAGTGGTCAATAACACTTTCATCGTCTAAGGAAGCCTTTAAATACTCTAAATATTCATCACTGGGTTTATCTTGGGAAGTAATGGCTTTAATAGGGAACTCCACCTTATCTTTGGTGAGAGTCTTTAAACTGTCAATAATAGCTGGAGCAATGAAGCCTCCGGTACCGATAATTCCGATTTTAACCATGTTTGATTGTGTTTGTGATGTTGTTGTTAGTGATTAACTGGTGATTTAATGGAGAAATGGGTCCATTTATATAGTGAATTGTCATTAGTAATATCATCACCGATATGTCCACCGATATGTCCGAGGCTAACAAATCTCATTAATAAGGTTGTAGGAGATGCTTAAAAGGGGTAGATTAAGGTATAGAATTGGGGTGAATGATTACGTTATTGTGCAGGGGGAGTGTTGGGGTAGATTAGTATGTGGTTTTTTGTGTTTGTAAACTTTGTGTTTGTGGTTTTTTGTGTTTGTGAACTTTGTGTTTGTGAACTTTGTATTTGTGGATTCTCTCTTTTTTTTTTTTTTATTTTTTGCAATTTTGTGAATTTTGCAATTTTGTGGAACACTAGTACACAAACACCAGTACACAAAAACTAGTACACAAAACACCAGTACACAAAAACTAGTACACAAAACACTAGTACACAAACACAAAGTACACAAACACAAAGTACACAAAACACAAACACCAATACAAACACATATTCATATATCATACCTAAAACTATACACTCAATAACTATCTTCCCATTTCCATAAACTCTCTCCAGGGTTAATCTCTTCATTATCAAACTTATCAAATACAACCCCTTTCCCCATTCCTAAATAAAGATTTAAGAAACGTGGAAAGTCACTTTGACCTGGAACCCGATCTTTAAAAATACTTTCAATTTCTTCCACAGCATCTTGTTTGGTTTTATAAATTGGAGTCAATTCAATTCCCTTTTCTTGTTCATATTTCTTAACAAACTCTTGTAATGGAAGAACATGACTCTTAACCACATACTTAGATTTAAGTTTATCAGCATCAGTAGTTACAATGGCAGATGTAACATTAGCAAGATCATTCTGTTTAATATATGATAATGGAGTTTGTGGACTTCCATAATAAGTCACAGTTTTATTATCAACATCAATTCCAACATGACCAACGAAATTACACAAATAAATAGGAGGAATCTTAAAAAATCCAGTGATAATATTCACTACTTTAACATTTAAATCACCAATTTGATCAAGATGATCAACTTTGGCTTTAAAAAATGGATGCATTAAGTGTTCAGGGATAGTATCATTATCACTACCAAATTCCCCAGGAATATAAATCTTGGGTTTAACTTGGGCCAAGATCTTCTTTAAATCAGCAGAGATTTTGGGATTAACTATAGGTAATGAAATTAAAACATCAATACCTTTCAATTGTTCCATGAGGTTAATATCATCCAAACAATACTTTAAATAGGTTACAAATTCATCACTTTGTTTATCCTTTGTGGTAACGGCTTTAATGGGGGATTCTACTTTAGGATTTGACTTTAAACTTTCAATAATAGGAGGTCCAATTGTACCTCCAGTACCAATAATAGCAACTTTGACCATGATATTAAGTTTTTGTGCGTAGGAGGAAGTGTACAAATAGGGTGAGGGAAGTGGAAGTGGAAGTAGAAAGGTGAGAGAAGTACTTTATAATAGAGGTTTAGCAATTACAATTCAGGTATATTGGTCAATTGTATGTAGTAGTACTAATTTTATCCTAACTCATTAGAATATTGGATAATGTATAAAGTTTTGTGTAAGGGTCAAAGGGTCTTTTTGTACTACATCTTTTTGTACTATAGTCTTTTTGTACTATAGTCTTTTTGTACTATAGTCTTTTTGTACTATAGTCTTTTTGTACTATAGTCTTTTTGTACTATAGTCTTTTTGTACTATAGTCTTTTTGTACTATAGTCTTTTTGTACTATAGTCTTTTTGTACTATAGTCTTTTTGTACACATTTTTTCTTTGTACACATCTCTTTTTGTACTACAACTCTTTTTGTACACACAAGTCTTTTTGTACACACAAGTCTTTTTGTACTACACATCTCTCTTTGTACACACAAATCTTTTTGTACTACACAAATCTTTTTGTACTACACAAATCTTTTTGTACTACACAAATCTTTTTGTACTACACATCTCTTTTTGTACTACACAAATCTTTTTGTACTACACATCTCTTTTTGTACTACACATCTCTTTTTGTACTACACATCTCTCTTTGTACTACATCTCTTTTTGTACTACACATCTCTTTTTGTACTACACATCTCTCTTTGTACTACACATCTCTCTTTGTACTACAACTCTTTTTGTACTACACAACTCTTTTTGTACTACACAACTCTTTTTGTACACATCTCTCTTTGTACCACCATTGTGTCTCACTTTTGTAAACCTCATCCTCTTTCTGTGTCTCACATTTTCTCACCACAAATACAATTTCAATGCCTTAATCATGTTCCCTCAGTTCTATTACCATATAACCCTCTCCTTTTCTACCATTATCATCCTCCTAGGAACAGCATTGGCCATAACAGCACTCGTAGTTCGTTACAAAGTTCTTACCCGCTTTGCTCAACCACAATCCCTACTGGAAAAACATCCTCCCAATGTCGATTTAGTGGATACAATCACAAAACGCAAACAGAAACCCATTCGAAATTCCAATTATTTAGATGAATTTCTTAGTGCCATTAAAATCTTTGGCTATCTCGATCATTCTGTGTTTCATGAATTGACCAAAAACATGACTACACAAAAACTAAGTCCTGATGAAGTTATGTATATGGATGATAGTGTCGGATTTCTGATTGTGGTTGAAGGTACAATCCAAGTTTTTGTGGCCGTAGGAAGAGATGAAGGCGGAGGAGAAGTGTTGGAATTGGAAGGAGAACGGTACCAATTATTGAACGAAGTGAAGAGTGGATCACCATTACTGTCGTTGATTAGTACGTTGGATTTGTTCCAGGGCGGGGGCCTAGGACGGGGGCTAGGACGGGGCCAGGTCGAGGGATCCAGTGGCAGCGGGACTCCGGCACCGATCGTGGCGCGGCCTAAGGCCGGGACTGGGGCCACGCTCGCCATAATCCCAGCACCGGCGTTCGCCCGGATTCAGTCCAAGTTCCCTAAAGCGGCGGCGCATATAGTGACGATGGTCAAGACACGTCTTTTTAAAGTCACGTTCAACGCCATTCATAATTATCTCGGGATGACGCGGGAGATATTGGAGACGGAAGTGAATTTGAACCGGGGGGCCCGGGTTCCGGCGCCGGCGGTGGTAGCGGGGGTCAAGCTGGCGGTAGATAAGGCGGTAGCTGCTTCCGCGCCGGCGGTAGAAACGCCACCTTCGGCTTCGCAGTCGGGATCCACCGCGGGGGATCTTCTTTCATCGGTGCCGATTTCTGGTCGTGGGCCGGGGCTGCGGCCGGTGCCGGTGTCAGGGCCGCGCGACACCGACCCGGTTTCGGTGCTGCTCGCGGTAGTGGATTCGATATTGGATATGATGGGGCTTAGTGAGGAGGTTGTGGGTCTGACTCCGGGGAGTGTGGCGGGGAGTGTGGCGGGGAGTGCCGTGCCTTCGGCACCTAACCTGCCGGGTCTTGGACCTGGACCTGGACCTGGACCTTTATCTGGACCTGGACCCGGACCTGGACCTGGACCTATTTCCCCGTTCCCGTTCGCGGACGACCCCCGCGGTAGACTCGGGTCGGTGTCGTCACTCGGGTCAACGGTCTCGCGCGGTGACTCGCCCCGGGTCTACACCACGGTGTCACGGACCCCGCGCATGGAGCCCCAGCCGGAACCCCGCCCCATTTTTGACTGGGCCGGTGCCAGAAAAGACTTCTCCCGTACCATCTCGTTCCACAAGTACCACCAGGGCGACGTGCTTCTCGAACGAAATTCCTACGATACCCAATTGTACTACGTGGTGGAAGGAAATTTGGCCGTAGAAGACACCGCTGATGGTCCCGATGGCCCTGCTGGCGCCGCGGGCGCCGCCGGAGTCCGTCCCGGCTCCGCGGGAGCTACGCTCGGACCCGGGTGTCTCGCGGGCTACGTCGCGGTGTGTCTCGACGTAAAATCCCTCGCGCGCGTCCGGGTGGCGTCACCTACCGCCATCGTCGCCTCAATTCCTAAGGCCCAGTACCACCGGCTCTTGGACCACCACTACTGGTTCCAGCTCCCGGCAGCAGTTCGCCTTAAATCGTTCCTTTCTAGGTCCATGCTTACTATTGATTTCGCCCTAGAATGGTGCCATATTCCCGCCGGCGACGTTCTCTGTGCCCAGGGCGACGTGGCCAATGGGTTCCATATGGTACTACTGGGCCGGTTCCGGGCGGTAAAAGGACTTCCGCGCGGCCGCGCTCCCACCGACGCCGACCGCGTCACCGTGGTAGATGAACACGGCCACGGCGAGTCCGTGGGAGAAGTCGAGGTCCTCACCGCGCGCCTCCGGCCTACGTCGCTCGTCGCCGTACGGGACTCCGAAACCGTCCGGATCCCCCGGACGCTTTTTGAGATCCTTTCCGTGGCCAATCCGTCGATTATGGTCAAAGTATCGCGGATCGTGGCCAACCGCGTGGCGCAGTCCGAGGCCGAGGCGGCGGCGCTGGCACCAATCCCGCCCGGGTCTCCGTCCATAGCCGCCGCGGCCGCCACTGCAGCCCCGGGCTCGCACCACCTGGCGGTAACTCCTTCGCGCGCCCACTATAAAACTATCACCGTTCTCCCCGCGCACACGGGGCTCCCCGTGCGGGAGTTTGCCGCGCGGCTAGTGGAATCCCTCCGTACCGTCGGCCGCACCGTCATCGCCCTAGACCAGACGGCCATCTTGACCCATTTGGGTCGACACGCCTTCGACCACAGCGTAGCTCAGCTTAAACTCTCGGGATACTTCGCCTACCTCGAGGAACAGTACGAGACCGTGGTATATATTTGCGACACCAGCCCGCGCTCGTGGTGGACATCGACCTGTATCGGCCAAGGGGACTGCATTCTCGTGGTAGCCGCGGCCGACGACCATCCGCCCCAAACCATTGGTGACTTTGAATCGTTATTAGTCAAGTACAAAACCACGGCCAAAACCGATTTGTGTTTGGTCCACGGGTCGCGGTACGTGGTGCCGGGGTCGACGAGCTTGTGGCTCAACGTGCGGCCGTGGGTCCTGGGGCACCACCACGTGCACATGGACCTGGTGGGGCCAGCGCGGGCCGAGAAGGGGTCGAAATTGGTCGAGCTTGCCGCCGGCCTCGCCGCGCGCGTGCGGAAACGCCGGGCGGAAATAGCCGCCGAGATCGCGGCTGAAATTAAGCGCGCGCGTGGGGGTCCCGCTGCCCCCACGCCTTTGGTCCTGGACCCGGTCCAGGTCCTGGATTCGGACCCGGACCCCAGGTCCCATGGGACCTCAGGGACCTCAGGGACCTCGGCCAAAAACGATTTTCTTCGTCTCGCTCGGATCCTCTCGCACCAAGGGGTCGGCCTCGTGCTAGGCGGTGGTGGGTCTCGTGGTATTTCGCACCTCGGCGTCCTAGCCTGCCTCGAGGCCCACGGTATTCCTATTGATTTCATTGGTGGTACTTCCATTGGTGCCTTTGTTGGTGGTCTTTATGCTTCGGAATATAATTCCGTATCCATTTATGGTAAAGTAAAGAAGTTTTCCTTACGAGTATCGTCTTATTGGCGGTCAGTACTCGACCTAACTTACCCAGTAACGTCTTATCTTACCGGTTATGAATTCAATAGAGGGATTTGGAAAGCTTTAGGATTCACAGAATTAGAAGATTGTTGGATTAAATTTTTTTGTAATTCCACTAATATCACAAATTCCACTATGGATATTCATGAAACCGGTTATTGTTGGCGTTTCATTAGAGCTTCCATGTCTTTAGCCGGGTTATTACCTCCAATTGCTCATAATGGTTGTATGTTACTTGATGGAGGTTATTTGGATAATTTACCTGTACTTGAAATGAAAAGAAGAGGAGTTAAACATATTTTTGCTGTTGATGTTGGTTCTGTGGATGATAGAAGTCCACAAAATTATGGTGATACTCTTTCAGGATTTTGGGTTTTGTGGAATCGTTGGAATCCGTTTTCTACTCATCCTAATGTTCCTAATATGATGGATATTCAACTTCGTCTTGCTTATGTGGCGAGTGTTAATGCTTTAGAGATTGCAAAAAGAACTCCGGGTGTGGTATATTTGCGTCCACCAATAGAGAATTTTGGGACTTTAGATTTTGCCAAGTTTGATGAAATTTATAGAGTTGGTTTAGAATATGCTGAAAAAGTTATTGGAGAGATGGAAAAGAAGGGGGAAGTACCGGGGATGAATAGTGTGGTGGTGAAGAAGAAACAAGTTTTTAGAAGGAATAGTATTTGAGGAGGAGGGGGAAGGAGAAGTAGAAGTAGGAGAAAGAAGAGTTTTTGTAAACATAAAGTTTACAAAAATTTAAATTTACAAAAATGTAAGTTTACAAAAATGTAAGTTTACAAAAACAAGAGTGTACAAAAATGTAAGTTTACAAAAAGAAGAGTTTACAAAAAGAAGAGTGTACAAAAACACAAGTTTACAAAAAGAAGAGTGTACAAAAACACTAAGTGTACAAAAACACTAAGTGTACAAAAACACTAAGTGTACAAAAACACAAGTTTACAAAAACACAAGTTTACAAAAAGAAGAGTGTACAAAAACACTAAATTCCACAAAAACACAACTCCATCACACAACTCCATCACTCAACTTCACAAACCCTTCCCTTCCCTTCCCTTCCCTTCCCTCCTTTACCACTACACAAAACCTCTTGCATATAATAAATAAAATCTCATTATCATTATTTCTCATTTTCACTTCTCATTTCTCACTCACTTTTCACTCTTAACTTCTCACCAATCTCTTCGCATCAAAATTTTTCATCCATCATGGAAGACTTAGACAGAACCGTTACCCGATTATGGAGAAGCTTTAGAACCGTTAAGGAAATGGTTCGTGATAGAGGATATTACATTTCACAAGAAGAACTTGAAATGTCTCTTGATCAATTTAAATCTAAAGTTTGTGATAGTATGAATAATCCACAAAGACGGTTAATGTGTTTCCAAGCTAATCCAACCGCTGAAGCTTTAGAAAACTTTCCTCAACTTGGAACTTTATGGGTAGAATTCTGTGATGAAGAAAGTGTGGGAATTAAAACCATGAGAAACTTTTGTATTCATATTAGTGAAAAGAACTTTTCTACTGGGATTTTCATTTATCAAAATTCCATTACTCCTTCAGCTAATAAATTAATCCCTACGGTGGCTCCAGCATCCATTGAAACTTTCCAAGAGACTGATTTAGTGGTTAATATTACTCATCATGAATTAGTGCCTAAACATATAACATTATCTAAACCGGAAAAAGCACAATTATTACAAAAATATAGATTAAAAGAATCTCAATTACCAAGAATTCAAAGAGAAGATCCTGTAGCTAGATATTTGGGATTAAAAAGAGGTGAAGTGGTTAAGATTATAAGACGGTCTGAGACTTCAGGAAGGTATGCTTCATATCGGATTTGTTTGTAGAATGGGTATTCATTATAGTGATGGCCTAAAGTTTTTATTTGTAAATTTATAATTGTAAACGTTGTAATAAAAAAAGAAGAAAATATCAAATATTTTTGTGTTTGTAAACATTTTTGTATTTGTGGATACTTTTTTGTATTTGTGGATACTTTTTTGTATTTGTGGATACTTTTTTGTATTTGTGGATATTATGTATTTGTGGATACTATGTATTTGTAACCACTGTTTCTATTTGTAACCACTGTTTCTATTTGTAAACACTGTTTCTATTTGTAAACACTGTTTCTATTTGTAACCACTGTTTCTATTTGTAACCACTGTTTCTATTTGTAACCACTGTTCCTATTCATCCTTATATTCATCCTCTTCCTAACTCCTTTCCTTAACTCCTGCCATTATGGAATCTTGTATCCCCGTCCACCATTGAACTCTATCTACTTCTACTTTCCCTTGAGGTTCTATCCCTACCCCTTTATTCCCTAAATAAATCGGTCCTATAGTTACAATTAAACTATCAAATTCTCCTTCTATTAACATTTCATTAATGATTTGTGCACCTCCTTCTACCATTACTGATGATATTCCCACGGTTTTAAGCTCATTACATATTGTATTCCAACTCCATTTGGTTCCAATAATCTCTATATATCCACCACCTTGACTTTTTAGTACTTCTAAATCTTCTTTATCATATTCTTGACCTTGTTTTATCATAATAAATGGAGCTAATCCTTCACCTTGATCACAAACTCTTCGAAGTTGTGAATGACGATACTTCCATTTACCATGAGGATCCAACACTATAGGTCTTGGAGTTTGTGTTTTGTGTTGATATCGACAATTAAGCTTTGGATCATCGGCTAAAACAGTACCAATTCCTACTAATATTCCTTGATGACGACTTCTTAAGTAATGAGTCATGGCTTTAGTTTCCAAATGGGATATAGGTGTTCTGGTTCCGGGTTGGGAAGCAATCTTTGCGTCGATTGATTGGGCATAGGTTAATGTGACATGGAATGAAGTTTGGGGGAGATATGGTTCTAGAAATGGGATTAGAGATTGGGGGATATTAAGGGACATTGAATGTGATTGTGATTGTGATGGTTAAGTTACAGAAACGATGAGAGAATGTACAAAAAAAAGCGATGAGAGTACAAAAGGTAATTAGAGTGCAAAAAAAAAAAAAAAAAGGATGTTTGTATACAAATACATTATTGAGTACAAATAGATGTTTGAGTACAAATAGATTATTGAGTACAAATTCATTTGTTGAGTACAAAACCACTTATTGTGTACAAATACAACGAGTACAAATACAACGAGTACAAATACAACGAGTACAAAAACAGCGAGTACAAAAACAATTATGTCAAAATTATGTCAATGCGTAAACGACTCAAGAGTCATGCTTATATTTTCTATACATTATGCTTTTTCCTGATCTTCCTTATCCCTTATGTACCTGGAATATTCTCTCTCTTTCCAAGCCAATAAATCCTGTTCATCTTCAGAAGTATCAACTTCATTGATCTGAGACGAATCATCAATAGGTTGAGGATTTGTGTTTGTGTTTCTAGACGATGGATTTACATTTGTGTTTGTACTCATTGTTGGGTCTGGATTGGAACTTGTTTTTGTACCAACATCGGGTTTATCCTTTTCTTGCAGTTTCCCCCTTTTCACAAATACCGGTTTTGCCACTATCTCTGTCTCTTCGTCACTACTTTCATAGCTTTGACTCTCATAACTTTCACTTTGACTCATGTTTTCACATTCATTATTCTCCACATTTACGCGTTTACAAATGTATTTGTGGATGACATTTTTTTGAAAAAAAAAAAAAAAAAAAACCACAAAAAACCACAAAAAACCACAAAAAAAAAATCAACATATCTTTTTTTTTTTCTTTCTATAACTACTTTTATATTTATTTAATACTTCATGTGGCCAACGCCTGACACTCCCTTTGGGATCGAATTATTCCCATTATTTGACTATTATGTCACTAAAGCTACCAATGGTTCTTTTGTACCATCAAAATTTGAATTTACTGCCGGCGAAGTGCCTTTGTCCACTACAGCCCCAGTTATTGCCATGATTGCCACATATTATGCTTTAGTATTTGGTGGAGATTTCATCTTCAAACAACTTGAATTGAAACCTTTGGTATTAAACAGACTTTTCCAACTTCATAATATCATTTTAACTTCACTTTCATTTGTGTTGTTGATATTAATGATTGAACAAGTATTTCCTATGATTTATAATTATGGATTATATTATGCTATTTGTAACCGGTCTGCTTGGACACAACCTTTAGAACTTCTTTACTTTTTGAATTATTTGACCAAATATGTGGAATTCATTGATACTTTGTTTTTGGTGGTTAAACAAAAGAAATTGACGTTTTTGCACACTTATCATCATGGAGCCACGGCTCTTTTGTGTTATACCCAATTATTAGGGAAAACCTCTATTTCTTGGGTGGTTATTAGTTTAAACTTATTTGTACATGTGGTTATGTACTTTTATTATTTTTTGGCTGCTTGTGGTATTAGAGTTTGGTGGAAAGAATGGGTTACTCGGTTTCAAATCATGCAATTTGTATTAGATTTAGGGTTTGTTTATGTGGCTACTTATAATAAGTTGATTTATGAATATTTCCCTTCATTATTAGGTTCTATACCTGTTTGTGGTCCTTGTAATGGTTCTATGGGTGCTGCTTTTGCTGGTTGTGGTATTTTATCATCTTATTTAGTATTATTTATTTCATTCTATTTTGAAGTTTATAAAAAGAAGACTACTAGAAGATCCAAGAGAGTTAAGAGTATTAGTGGTGGTGTTGCTGCAAGAATGAATGAATATGTTCATACTAGTGGTAAACCTGAAGATAAACAAGATTAGGTGGGGTTTTTTTTTTTTTTTTTTTTTTTTTTTTTTTTTGAAGAATATAGGGTTTATAGAAACAAGTTTACAGAAACAACAAGTTTATAAAAAACAACAAATTTACAGAAACAAGTTTACAGAAACAAGTTTACAGAAACAAGTTTACAAAACCAAGTTCACAAACACAAAACCCAAATTCACAAAAACCAACAAGTTCACAAAAACCATCAAGTTTACAAAAACCATCAAGTTCACAAAACCAAATTCACAAACACAAACACCCAAATTCACAAACACCTCCTTCGCCAAACATTAAATTTTATACCTTAGAACCTCTAATAGACATCAGTCACGTCTTTTAACCAAGGAATACTCTCAACTGCTCCTTTCCCTTGAATAACTTTACTACTAGCAGCCGTAGCAAATTTAACTGCTGATTCCACTGATTCACCACCAGCCATCTTCACTACTACAGCACCAAAAAATGTATCTCCAGCTCCAGTAGTATCTACAACTTGTTCTACTTTAAATGCTGGTTGGAATTGTGGTTCTTGATCTCCAGTTACAAACACTGATCCTTTACTTCCCATAGTAATAATAACCACATTAACATTACTTGGATTAATGGCTTTAACAAGTTTTGTACTAAGATTCTTACATCCTTGAACCAAATCTTGATCAATAACAGTTTTCATATCATCAACATTAGAAAAGAAACTCTTGGCCACATCCAAAGCTTCTCCTTCATTAACAATCAATAAATCTATTTGTGATAATACTTTTTTCATCACTTCTGGATTATATGGTGAAGGATTATAAGCAATATTAACCTTGTTTCTATTGGTCTTAAGCCATTCAATGGTTTTAGACAGATCTGGATATTCATTTTGAATCATAGCAAAGTCTTTTTCACCAGTATTTTCAATGAAATAGGTTTTGTAATCTTCATCATTAGGTTTTAATTCTCCATTAGCTCCACTGGTTATTAGAATCCGATTTTCACCACTTTCTTCTTCAACTATAATCACAGCAACCCCTGAAGAAATACCAGGAATGGTTTTTATATACTTTGTATCAACATTAGCTTCCACAAGAGAATTTTTAAGTTCTTTTCCAAAAGAATCATCTCCTATATTACCAACCATTTGGATATGAGGTCCATTTGTACCCGCTAATCTTGCTGCAGCAATGGCTTCATTAAGACCTTTACCACCTAAATGGTTTTCAAAGGAATTGGCTTGATAAGTTTCTCCACCTTGAGGTACTTTGTTAGTGTAGGTGACTAAATCGTAGTTTAAAGACCCGACTATAGTAATGGACATGGTTAATGGGTTAAGTTTTGAAAGTGATTGTAAGAGAAGTGTGTACAAAGAGAGAGAGAGAGAGAGAGAGAGAGAGAGAGAGAGAGAGAGAGAGAGAGAGAGAGAGAGAGAGAGCAAAAAAAAAAAAAGTGGTACAAATACAAGTGGTACAAATACAAGTGGTACAAATACAAGTGGTACAAATAGAAGTGGTACAAATACAAGTGGTACAAATAGAAGTGGTACAAAAAGGCAGGGTTTACAAAAGCACTCAAGGTTTACAAAAGCACTCAAGGTTTACAAAAGCACTCAAGGTTTACAAAAGCACTCATTTACAAAAGCACTCAAGGTTTACAAAAGCACTCAAGGTTTACACAAACACACTCAAGGTTTACACAAACACACACACAACTATACACAAACACACACACAACTATACACAAACACACAAACGATACATAATCAATATTTATTCTATTTACCTACAGAATTATATCAATTTAACTTCCCTTCTCTCTTCAATCTCATCTTTTCAGCAAAAGTAAGTGGTTTACCTGGAGCCGGAGATGGAGATCCTTGAGCAGGAGCCGGAGATGGAGAACTTTGGGCAGGACTTGGACCAGAACTTGGACCAGAACTTGGACCTGGAGTTCCTCCTCTTCTAGCAGCAAGTTCAGCATCCATAGCTTGTCTTCTTTTAGCCATTTCAGCATCTTTTTCTCTTTGAATTCTTAATTCTTCCTTTAATTTATTCATTTCTTCTTCTTGAGCTAATTTCCGTTGTCTATTTTGTTGTTCAATCATTTCTTGTTGTTTTCTTTCTTTCAATTCTTCAAGTCTTTGAGCTTTAACTTCTTGTAACCGTTGTTGTTTACTAGCTTCAAGTCTTTCTTTAGCTTCTTGTTTAACTTTAGCAATAACTTCTCTATTCTTTTCATCAATTTTACTCTTAAAACTAGTATAATCACCAGTAATTCTTTGTAATCTGGTTTTCAATTCAACAGCTTTCTTATAATCAGCTTCAGCTTTAGCAATCTTTTTAGCTTTGTATTCTTCATAATCTTGTAAATCTTTAGCCTTTTGGGCTTCAGCATCTTTTTCCAAGTATTGTAATTCATATCTTCTAAAAGCTCTTTCAGTATGATCATATTTCTTAGCTACAGATTTTAATTTAGCATCCAAATCTTTCTTATCTTTATTTAATTGTTCAATTTGCATACTTCTTAATTTATCAGTATCTAAATCATCCAAATGATTCATATCAATCTTAATGATACCTTTAGCATTGATTTCTTCAGCAATCTTTTTCTTTTCTTGTTCTCTAATTAATTGTTTTTCTTTTTCAAGTTTATCAATAGCTTTACGTTCTTGTTCAGCAACTAATCTTTCTTGTTCAGCTTTTTGTTCTTCAGCTAATCTTTCTTGTTTAAGACGAGCTTCTTCTTCTTCACGTTCACGACGTAATTTTTCTGCAATTCTTTTACGGTCTTCCATGGTTTCTCTACGATCCATGATTTCTCTTTGTTCTTGAGCCATAGTTTCAATGGCATTAGTTAAAGTCACTTGACGTGCTTGTTCAACTTTTTGATGATAATCAATGTCAATAACTTGTAATGAATTGGATAAAGTATAAGCCAAGTTACTTAATTGAGTTCTAATCAATTCTGCTGGTGAAGCTTGTAATTTATAAGATAAAGCATCATTTAAAGATTCTTCAAAAGGATCAGATTTAAATGAAACTACATTAGCTTCATGATCAATAGTAAGGGATAAATGACCATCTTTAACTCCATTAACAATTAAATCTTCAACTTCTAAAGGTGTTAATTGGAAATCTTGACATTCAAGAACCCCTAAAGAAATCAAATAATCCAATTTAACTCGTTCATAAACTTGACTAACTTGTTGATACAATTTAATCAAAATAACATGAGAAAGCGTTGGAATATAATGTTTATAATCCGGATCTTGTTCAATGGCTCTAAACACATGACTAACTTTTTGATTAATGGTTAAAGGATGGAATTCTCCTTGTTCTAAAACTTGAAATAAATTTCTAATTTCTGGATCCACAAATTGAAGAATACTTCTATTTGTGATGGATTTAATAAGACTTTCCTTTGTGGGGACTTGAGACAAATTAAGTAATGAAGACAATTTAGTGTTTTTAGATTTATTATCATCAACCACAGTTTCATTAGAATTTAAAGCTTTTGGAGGAATAGCAAGTGTAGAAAGGACTAAAATCAGAGCATAATGTCTTAATTCACTATCAGTAGCATTAGGAGATTGGGAATAAAGATTGAAAAACTTATTCCAAGCAGCGGCATGGAATAAAGTATTATCAGAAACAGCAAAGATTCTAGCCAAATTTTCATAATAATTAGCCATCATCACGGCTTTAGGAGACTTCTTTGATGAAGTAATTAAAGTATGAACATCATCAACGGATCTAAACGATTCTTGCCATAATTCTAACTTAACAGCAATGTTTAATTGAGAGAATCTTTGATCCAAATATCTTTGTACTGTATCTGTGTCAGAAAGATCAATTGCATTTGTACCACCAACTTTCCCGGTTTGTGTAGTTACTGATTGAATATGAGTTCTAAGTAATTCACATAATCTTCTAAATTCAGCTTTACGATTAAATTTTAAACAGAATTGGAAGGCTTTTGTAACAATATTAGAATAAGTAATTTCCAATTTAGAATTGTTTCTTAAAATATCCAACACGGCTCTTAAAGCTTCCCATAAAAACCGAAGCCATGGTGTAACTAATTCTCTTTCTGTTCTATCAGCAGAATCAGTGTTACTAACTGATGATAATAAAATACTTTCTGGAGTTTCCAGAGCTTCTAAATCATCATCATCTTGATCAATCTTAATATCAGCTTTAGCTTGAGCTTCATCAAGTTTGTGTTCAGCCAATTCAATGAATTTGGTACAAATGACTTGGACGGATTCAAGACCATTTTCGGACATTTGAACATTCTTTTTATATTGATGTAAAGCATCTTTAGCCAATTTTCCTTTACGTAAGTTTACAGAAAGTTGAATAAGTAATAATCCAATAGGTTCTAAATCGTCGACTAAAAGGTATCTGATTCTTTTTGAAGTGATGAGTTCATAAAGGGTTTCCAAAGCGGCTTCATGTTGACCAACGGCCATCAAGTCTTCGGCCCTTTTGAACACGTTTTCTGGACGGAAATTTTGATTCTTTGGTGGCATTTAGTTATGGGTTTTTGTGGTTGAAGAAGGGTTTTGAAAATTTTTTTGTGAGTGGTTGAGATGGTCGTGTGCGTGGGGAAAATAGTTTTTTTTTCTTTTTTTTTTTGTGGTTAAAAACCACAAAACACAAAAAAAAGAAGTTTACAAACACAGACCAAAAGTTCACAAACACACAGGCACCACAAAAGGGACCAAGTTTACAAAAGGGACCAAGTCCACAAACAGAGACACAACGTCCACAAACAGGGACCAAGATCCACAAACAGGGACCAAGCACCACAAAAGAGACAAGATCCACAAACACACATCAAGTACCACAAACCCTACACTCCACTCTACATTCTAAACCTACAATAATATCATTACTCCTCTTCATTACTATACTCTATACTAAAATGGAGGAAACTTCTTCTCCATTTCCGGTACCGATTTCTGTAACTTCTCTTTACTAATTAACATCATACTCAATTTAGGATCAATTCCATACTCTTGAAATACTCTTCTAGAATCAGTTTCTTGATTCTTATTAGTATATTCATAGTATCCCTTATAATCAGCATTCTCTTCCAACACAAGATCTTCATAATGGAAATAATCCATTTCAATGTCTTTACTAGCTTTTGATTTCTTCTTTCTGTCTTCTTCTTCTTCTTTAATCTCTGGTGCCACTAATTGATACACTTTAGATATCACTAAAAAGTAATCAAATTCATACTTTGTATGACTATCATCAGCTGATTCCATTTCCAGTAATAACATCTTATACATTGGTGGAACCACTTCCACAGGCATATTAATCAACCTTTCACTAAAAATAAGCCCTAATTTCTTCTTTCCAGCTCCATTAATTAACTTATCCAACATGGTTTTGAATTCTCCTTGTCCACATTTTTCCATTACATACTTAATCAAAGGTTTCAATGTTGCATTGGATCTATTATCAGTTACATTGATTACAGATAATAATGCAAATGGATCACCTTCTTTACCGTCGGTTTTAATTGTGGTTCCAACACTGTTTTCCTTTAATATTAAGTCAGCAAGACCAGAAAGGTTAAATTTAATTCCATCATCACCAAATAATTGTCTTATAAAGTTCTTTGTACCTTGGAAATCCACGTCAGGATTTAAATCAAAATAATCAAAATCAACATTGACGATTTCTTCTTGATCCACAAGTTCAACTTCACCTTCACCTTCAGAATCGGTGGAGCTTACGTCGATATCACTATCATCTACTCTTCTTTTATTCATAGTTAAATGAAGAAAAATTTCATTCGCGATGACATAATGTTAGTAGAGTATAGTGATAGTGATAGTGATAGTGATAGTGATAGAAAGGTAGTTTTAGAGAGTAAAAGAAAACAGAAGAAGGAAAGGAAGAGTAAGAGGAAGTTACAGAGGATTGGTGATGATGGGGAGTATATAGGGCCTTGGGGAGTGAGTGAAAGTGAAGAAGAGGAAGGTTTAGTGGTAAGTTTACAAAAAGGTGAAGAGGGTGAAGAAACACAAAAAGAAGGTTTACAAAAAGAAGGTTTACAAAAAGAAGGTTTACAAAAAGAAGATCCACAAATAGACGATCCACAAACACAAGATCCACAAACACAAGATCCACAAACACAAGATCCACAAATTCAACCTATTGAATCCCCAACTCCTTCCCGGTATTACGTCCCCAAGAAAATTATCCACACCTTCCCAGGTCATTCAGGTGGTGTTAACAAACTCTTATTCACTCCATTTGGTCTTCTTTCTTGTGGTAATGATTGTACCATTCAACTCCACAAACACACATCCCTCCACAAACCCGATTCTTCCCAGCCCATTACTTTTTCCCACCATTCTTTACCAGTTAATGACATTGCTACCACCAATGACGACCAATTTCTTTCATGTTCCTTCGATAAAACCATCATTCTTTGGCAAATTGGATCCGGAACCATGGTATTATCTCACAAACTCCCAGCCATTCCTACGTCCATAGCCGTCAATCCTCAAGATCGGTCCCAATTCGTCATAGGACTTCTTGACAGAACCATTCTTCACTACCAAATCATAAATAACTCATTACAATTGTTACAAACCTATGACCATCACGTGGGAGGGATTACCAACGTTTGTGCTCTCACTGACGGGTTTCTCTCCACGTCGGACGACAAGTCGGTGCGAATTTGGACGTGGGGAGTCAATATTCCCACGAAAACTATTGCTCATCCGTCCCAGTTCGCGGTATCGTCCGCGGTACCCATACCGCCACTAGGCCGTTACATCGCTCTCCAGAATATGAATGATACTATTCAAGTCATTGATAGTAATAACAAATACAAATTTAAAAAGAAACTGTTCAAAAATCCTTTTGTAACCAGTCACAAAGTCCATGTAACCCTGTCACCTGATGGTAGAATCATAGCTTCTGGTGATGGCCGGGGTAATGCTTTATTCTGGGACTGGAATAGCGGTAATCTCGTTCGAAAGATAAAATGCGGTAGTAAATTGGTCAGCACAATTGCTTTCAATCCGTGGGAGCAGAGTAAAGTCGCGGTAGCCGGGGCCGATGGAAAGATTTATTACTGTGATTAGAATATATATATATATATAAGATACAGATACAGATACATAATGAATTGAATGAAATGTTTATGCTATCACACATTTGTCTTTTGTGTAGGCATCTCTTTTGCGACGAGAATGAAGATGTCTGTGTTTATGAAGATGTTTGTGATCGGATTTGTGATCGGATTTGTGATCGGATTTGTGATCACCTTTTTTCAGTTTAATTTTATTTTCCACAGTTTTGGATCGGGAAAGATGTTCTGTTTCGAATTGCAGTCTAATAGGACTTAAGCTTCGGGATTTAAGGTCTTGAGCTCCTATACTAATACTGCTCCATTGACTATTACGTCTGAAATGTCTTGTTAAACTGGGTTTGTGACTAGAATGGGTACTTGTGGTTTGTTTGTAGTAGTTACCGTATTTATCAGGGAGATACCAGTAGTACCTGCTGGAGATATCTATGAAGGAAGGGGAATCAGGAGGGTTGGAATTGAGGGAGAGGTTATGGAGGGGGAGTTGGGGTAAGTCTTTTTGTGGTAAGTGGTTTTGTGGTACGTCTTTTTGTGGTAAATCTTTTTGTGGTAAATCTTTTTGTGGTAAATCTTTTTGTGGCAGGTCTTTTTGTGGCAGGTCTTTTTGTAAACCTTCATCTTTTTGTAAACCTTCATCTTTTTGTAAACCTTGTTCTTTTTGTAAATCTATTGGCTCATCCTCCCAATAATTACCCTTAGACCCCGGAGGCACCACAACCTGAGTCAGATCGGACATACTACTAGCAGTACTTGCCAAATCTATTTGAACAAGTCGATAAAACAATATATAAGGCCATTCAGTATCAAAAATATGACTAAAAGAAAACTCTTGAACTTTAGGTTTATGCATATCATCATAAAGATACCAAGTATTTGAATAAGCTTCATCATCAGTTTCACTTGTAGTATAATAATTTTTACGAACAGCAGCCACAAAATGTCCCGACAGAATCAGAGTCCCTCGATGACATATAGCACTTTCCAACACCAATTTATAGTTGGTATTATGATCATGATTATCAGCCACAAAATAAGGAAGATTTATCACAGGAGGAATAATAACCTTTCTTTGCAGTCTACTAGCATGATCTTCATCATAAGAGTATCTTTTTAAACATATAGGAAGTACAGGACGAGTAGTAGCAAATTCTCGAGACGATTGAGCAGGAATATCAGCCGAATCATCAGTATAAAATGGAAGTAAACGAAGAAACATCCATGCAGGAAGACTTACAGTGGGAGTGGAATCTGTTTGTGGAGTTACTGGATTAGGATTAGGATTATTATTATTAATAGTAGAATTAGACCAAATAGAAAGTGTAGAAGATCTAGTCCTAACACTAACAGTACCAGGATCATCTTTATCAGAATAACTAGAATTCAATGCCAGAGGATCATGATCATGATCTTCTCCAGATTCAATTTCTGATTCAGTAATAACACCATTAGCTACAGCTTGACGATCAATTTCTCTTCGTACACTAACACTATTATTAAAATAAGTTTCAAGACACTCTTCAAGAAGAATATCATCTTCAGTTTCTGATTCAGGAACACTTACAAAGAGAATTCTCTCTTTGGAATATTTTTCATCATCAGCTTCAAATTTCCCTCCATGTTTAATATCAATTTTGAAAGTTAATAATGGCATAGATAATGATTCAGTTAAGAACTCAAATAATGAAGCAGCATCTTGTTGTTTATGAGAAAGAGCTTCTTTAAACCCCAATTGGGATGCCGCCACACAAATCTTATGAGTTAAATCAATACTAATAACGTTACCTGAACGTAATAAATTGACATAAACTCGAAGTAAAGTACAAAGTCGATTAACTATTGGGTTTGTGGACTTATTGGACACAAAAAGCATAGGTTCAAAACTATCCAAATTAGCAAACATAGCAAAGAGTAAAGCATCCATATAACACATAACATTTTCCCAATTATCAGCTCCAATATAAGTGATGGCGTTACCGGCGGTATCAAAAGGTTCATTAGTTAAGAAATGACCTTGAGAACTTTCTTGAAACCATCGAATAAGTTCAAAACATTTAACTAAATCTCCTTTTGCAAACTCGGACCACAAAACGCCCGAAATTTGGTGTTCATGAGGGACTCCGAAGCCTAAATCAGCGAACCATTTTGTGATGGTATGAAGTGAAGAGGAGGCGGTTTTCTTGACTGATTTTGGAGGGGGGAACAGTCGCCAGAACTCAGCACCGAAGGAGTCTGAAGTTCGTAGCATGAAGGAGGTGGTGATTAAGGGGAAGGGAGAACAATGGGAGTCGATAAGCGCGCGGCTAAAAGGATCTGGGTGAGGACCTGGGACGTGGGGGCGTAGGACCTGGGACCTGAGGTTCTAGTGAGGTTCTAGTGAGGTCCTAGTGAGGTCCGAAAAAGAGATTATACGACGGGTCCTAGGTCCTAGGTCCTGGGACCCAAATCCCAGATCCTAGGACCTGTAACTATATGATCATATTCATTACTCGTATATAAAAGGACCTGGCCAGGTCCTCAGCGACAGGTCCTAGGGACCTAGGGACCTAATACAAGACCAGGACCTAGGTCCTGGGACCCAAATTCCAGATCCTAGGACCTCGTACAAGACCAGGACCTCGTCCCCTAAGCAATATTCAACTCCTTCATCCTCCCTAAAACATCATCCATCCTCCCAAACCCCTCTTCTCCTCCTCCCAATACCTCCATCTTCTCATGACTCTTTTGAAAATACCACATTTGTAACTTCACAAAACTTTCAAATGTCGGATTCAACATCGCCATTCTTAAGTTAATAAACTGTGGCAACTCTGTCTTCAACTGTTCATTAAGTTCATTATAGGACTCCGCGGCTACCGAGTGCTGGTGCCTAAGGGACCCCAACTTGGCCTCATAGTCGGGGCCCGAGGACCTGGGGTCCAAGGACCTGGGGTCCGAGGACCTGGGACTCTCTATCATCTTCTCTACACTGCTTTTAGTCATATCATAATCCAACTTCTTTTTGTTTCTCTTCTTCATGGCGTCATTAATATCACTAAAATAGGAACAAAATCGGCTCACAGGGCCAATGACGGTTTTTGTGTACGCTGGTTCCAAAACCAATTCTTCATGATTAATTTGTTCCATGGCTTCGGCGTACTTGGTACTAAAGCTGGGACCTTCTCCATAGAACTGCAGTAATACTTGGGCCACATTTTCTTGATTTGTTGTGACCATTCTAAGGGAATCCAAGTACTGACTAAGGTGTTTGTGGAGATTATTTGAATGGAGTTCTAATTGGTTGAACCGGGATTGATGGAATTCGTAGTATTGGTCGACGGTTCCTTCTATGTGACCGGTTTTGAGTTTGACTTGAGTTCCGGCTCTATTGATAGCTTTTTTTATGTTTGTCCAGGACATGGTGGTGGTGGTGGTGGTGGTGGAAGGAGTGATAGAGGGAAGAATATGAGAATGTGAGGTGTGAGGGAGGAGGGAGGGAGGGAGTACAAAGAGGGAGTGAAGAGAAAGAGAAAGAGAAAGGAAAGGGGCGAGGGAATGTGGGTTTGTGGATTTTGTATTTGTGGATCTGGTGTTTGTGGATTGAATTGTGTTTGTGGATATTGTGTTTGTGGATTTTGTATTTGTGGATTTTGTATTTGTGGATCTTATTTTGTGTTTGTGGATCTTATTTTGTGTTTGTGGATCTTATTTTGTATTTGTGGATTTTGTATTTGTGGATCTTGTATTTGTGGATTTTGTATTTGTATTTGTGAACCTTACTCCCCTATTTGTGGAATCCTGTTCCCTTTCCATAACCATAGAGTACAAAAACTAAAATAAAGATTTGTATATTAAAAAAAAAAAGTACAACCACCGATATCATCAGTGTTACACAAGCTCTACTCCGCCGGAGAATGCATTATTTGAGTCACAAACTTCCCTGAATATCTAGTAATACACCCAACCGTCAACACATCATTCCTAATCAGAGTCGTCATTAAGTGATTAAGAATCACATGATTAGGAATTGATAAATGATAAGCTTCAGCATTAGATGCATAATAAGAAGAATCAGCTCTTCGTAATTGTGGACGTTTTGGTGGTTCTGTGAACGCTGCAGCTGGCGGTTTAAACGTATCAAAAGATCCTTGAACTGATCCCGTCATTGATCCCGTCATTGAATTCCCACTAGACCCAGAAATTATCAGTTCTGGTCTCAGATTCGTGTTGGAAATCTTATTCAACAATACATTATTTAAATGAGCCGGTAATTGTGGAGGTTCTGGAAGTTCAAAATTGGCATTTTGATTCTTAAAATAGTTATAATTGATAAACATTTCTGGAATATCACTAGAATATTCAAGTTTAGGTTCATGTAACATAAACGTAGGAGAATCTTGTCCATGTTCCCAACTTCTAGAGTCTCTATAAGAAGCAGGATCTTCATGATGATGATCATGATCATTATCACGTTCAGAAACCCGAGAATCTACTTCCATTCCTGGAGATATTCCATAAGGTACAGCTGGAGACATTGGAACTGGTTGAACAAGATCATTCATTTCTGATTCTGTGGAATCCATAAATTCAACGTGTTCAAAATTGACTTCATCTTTGGACCCATTAGGTCCGGTTATGATATTGGCATCATATTTAGTCAGAGCATTGGTTCTATTGGGTTGGTTTTGTGCATGGTTAAACAAATGCAGTTCATCCAAAACTTCAAACCAATTGAAGAAAATCCCTTCTTGATCGGTGGCTGTAGGTAATTGTTCACTGACTCTGTACTCATTATTAATGATGTACAAAAGTCTATGTACTCCCAAGGGTAAATTAACTGTAGCCACATATTCATTAGGATGTTGAGCACAAGGTTTAAGACGAATAGTGGATCTCCAATTAGAAAACGATCCGATTATCGACGCTTTTTTAATGATTTGATCACTAAGATTGACCCATTTTATCTCCACGGGGATGACTGCGTTCAGTTGTACTGCCATGGGCAGACCAAATTGGGCCGGAGAAAGGGCGTGGACCACAGGAGATTCGGGCCGCGCCTGGGTCGGTGGTTGACGGAACGCTTGCGGAGTCCGTTGTTGGCTGGCGTAATTTTGGGGCATGATTCTTCTAACATCCACCCGGGATAATTCTGGAGTTGGGGTTTGTGAAGGGGGTCTTGAAGTTTGTGATTGTGGTTGTAAATGGTTTTGTGTTTGTGGATAGGTTTGTGTTTGTGGATTAAATTGTGTTTGTGGATTAAATTGTGTTTGTGGATAGGTTTGTGTTTGTGGATAGGTTTGTGTTTGTGGATTAAATCCGGCCATTTGTACCCCTTGCATCATATTTGATGCTTGCATCTCATTAGCCTCATCCACCGCCATATCATCGCCGTCTTTATTGTTAGGAAGTATATTCCGTGATAATTCGGGTTCTTCTGTATCAATTAAATCATTCAACTCATTAAATTCATCATCTTCAAGAATCCCTTGATTACTAGAATTTGGTGGGGGTTTAGAATCACTTCGGCCCTGGGGTTTCCCTTCGTTTTTTCGTTTAACTTCATGAAGAATCATGTCACTAAACTCCTCATCAAGGTCTCCATGCTGTTTAGAAGCCGACGACTTTCTTGCTTCGGGAGGTCGAATCTGTGAAGTACTGTTACCCATAATCAATTGAGGATAGTGTACAAAAGTAAAAAGATAAAATCCACAAAAGGGATGGGATATATATGGTTGGGGCGCGCAATCCGGGGACCTGGAGAGAGTGGAGAAAACTAAAGAAGACGAGAGAACTAAGGAAGACGAGAATATTGTAGTATTTGTAGTGTAAATAGTGATGAGATGGAGGAGTTTGGGGATTATAGGAGTGTTTTTAGTGTTTGTGGATCTTGGTTGTGTATTTGGATCTTAGTTGTGTATTTGTGGACTTATTTTCCTTTTTGTGGACTTATTTTCCTTTTTGTGAACTTCCTTTCTGTTTGTGAACTTAGTCGTCTATTTGTGAACTTATTTTCCTTTTTGTGAACTTATTTTCCTTTTTGTAAACTTATCTTTCTATTTGTAAACTTAGTCGTCTATTTGTGAACTTATTTTCCTTTTTGTAAACTTCGTTTCATTTTTGTAAACTTAGTCGTCTATTTGTAAACTTCCATTTCTATTTGTAAACTTCCATTGTCTATTTGTAACCCTTCCTGTCAATTTGTAAACTTCCATTTCTATTTGTAAACTTCCTTTGTCTATTTGTAAACTTCGTTTCATTTTTGTAAACTTCCTTTGTCTATTTGTAAACCTTCCTTTGTCTATTTGTAAACTTATTTTGTCTATCTATAAACCTTCCCTTCTATATATAAGCTCCTATACAAATCACTCCCCTACTTCCACCCTTTAATCCATGCCAAAGCTATCCCATCCTTAAGTCTCTTGACCGTATTCCATTGTCCCATAGCCCAAAAATGTTGACTACTAAACTTTGGTGCAAATAACCTATTAAATTCTCCAAAAGGTATATTCCATTGTTCAGATATATCCCGGGGTAATTTATGCATCAACTCCTCTTTATCTCTCGTTAATGCCTGAATCTCTTCCTGAAGTGATTCATCAATGACCTCCTGAGGCCTTGGTTTGGGCTCAATCTCTCTTCGTTTCTCCCATGGTCTCATAACTTCATGTAATGGAATCCAGGTTTCAGTTTTCCAACGTTCCGATCCAAGCATCTGTTTAATCCTCAGAACGGCTCTTTTATAAGCAAACTTTTCGTCTTGTCCTGTGAAAGCAGTTATGTTTTTGTAATCACTAACATCAGGCTTTTTGTGGTTTTGAGGTTTGTGTTCTGAAGTATGACTTTCATCATACATGGCCACATTAGGTCTATAAGGTGAGTTTAAATCTATAGCTGTTCTAGCATACATTTCTTCTTCTTGAACTTGAAGATTTTCATCCACAGAAGTAACAATAAGGTTCCTAATCTCTTCTGGAGTATCTTCTGAAGCATCAGGAAAGAAAAGATAATCTATAGGAACTTGGGATCTCATAAAGAGTTGACATTTGGTTTCATAAATGGCATCCAAAAGGGTTATAAACCTTCTGGCTTCATTTTTCATTTTGGTAGTCATTATAGGAACATTATCCAAGATAATCGTATTGTAATTTGAAGCTATGGTGATATAATCTGGAGCCGAAAAGAGTCCTTGACAGATATAGGAGAAATCAAGGTAACAAGATTGACCTAAAGTGGTGGGGAGAAGAATGGATCGGTTGTACACAGATACAGATGATTTTTGACCAAGGGAGGTGAAGTTGGAAGAAGAAGGAAGGTTATGATGGGAAGTTAAAAGAGTGTTCCATTGAGTTTCGTGGTTGGGGTTGTTATGGATAACGATTAGATGGTTTGTTGTGTTTGTGTTTGTGGATGGAGTTGTATTTGTGGATGGAGTTGTATTTGTGGATGGAGTTGTATTTGTGGATGGAGTTGTATTTGTGGATGGAGTTGTGTTTGTGTCCCTAATTGTATTTGTGTTAGGATCTCTATTTGTGTCAAAATCTCTATCTACATTCCCACTAACTCTATAATCTCTCCCACCTCTCATTTCAACCATTTCACACCTATAATGCAATACATTAACAAATTTATTAAACTTATTCCGTTGAAATTGTCCCCCATATAATTCCTCAGGTAATTTATTCGATGTCGCCACTAATACTCCTCCAAGTTTGAAGTAATATGTAAATAATATACTCACAATATGCGCCAGAGCAATATCTGGAAGCATAAATTCATCCAACATTAATATTGTGTTCTGACGAATCATCTTTTGTGCCACGGCGTACAACATAAACTCATTCTCATTAATTGTGGACCGGGCTCGGGCCAGCCGTGCCTGTTGTTCGCGGTGGATCTCATTATAAACCCAAAGCATAAAGTTACTATAATGCCATCTCATTTTGGATTTGTGGGGTAAACTTTGGGCAAAAATGTCCATCAACATTGATTTCCCACATCCGACTTCTCCATTAACTAAAAGTCCTTGAGGAGATGGGAAATTACTTAATTCTTCTTCATCAGTCATAACTTTAATCACTTGTTGTCGGTTCTCTGTAGGCCGCGGGGTGAGCAAATACTGCCCGGCTCGGCGGAGGGGACCCATTTTTTGGTGCTGAGCCTGTTGGAGTTCGAGTTGTTTTATCACTAAAGCAATACGAATCAGAAGTTCTTCTGGAGGTCTATAATCCACGACTCTTTGGTAAAGTTTTTGGAACTGTTTCATGGTACGAAGTTGATGTTCATCAGGGAGAAGAAGGCCTTGACGGACGTAGCTTTGATAAATGATGAATGGATCGGTTAGAGTTAGGCCTGGGGAAGATGAGGTAACGGATCTTTGGACCCCTTGGGGGCCGGCGGAGTAACGACGAAGGGATCGAAGCATGTGGAATGGGAGGGGTATGAAAAGTGTACAAAAAGGATTTAAAAGTGTACAAAAACCTTTGGGGTGTACAAAAAAAAAAAAAAAAGAAAATTAGGGTGTACAAACTCTCAATTGTGCACAGAAATCAAAAAAATGTTGCACAGAAACAAAAGAAAACGAAAACGGTGTTACAAAAAGAGTCGCAAAGGGTGTACAAAAAACTCGGTTTAGTGTACAAAGTCGCAAAGGGTGCACAAAAACTCGTCAAGTGCACAAAAAACTCATCAAGTACACAAAAACTCATCAAGTACACAAAAACTCATCAAGTGCACAAAAAACTCATCAAGTACACAAAAACTCATCAAGTACACAAAAACTCATCAAGTACACAAAAACTCATCAAGTACACAAAACCTCGTGGCTGCAAAAACTCTATTTATTGTCTATATGCTTTCCCCCGGTCGATTCATGGCCCTAAACTTCCTCTCTAAGGAATTAGCCAAACCATTCATCTCTTCATCAGACCTTCCGTACAATTCGTACCACCATTTTACGTCGGTATAATTGAAAAATACCACCAACTCTTGGTTCCATTTCTTAACAAACTCCCCGCGGCGCGAATTAAAATAGTCCCACACCGACACCGTACGGTCCCGAACCAGGGCCAACTCCCGTTCATTATCACACAAAAACGTTCCATATTGACACGAATAATAATGATAAAATAACCGTTTAAGGAACCGAGAATTAAATTCAAACGCCTGAGGTCGTTGACGGTAAATTTGATAAACACAATCAAGAAATTGATGGAAAATAGGTGATTGTTCATTAGAACCAGAGTAGGACGAGAACCGGCGCGGAGTGGAATCAGAATTAGAACGAGGCTCGCCCTGGGACTCGGTCGTGGCCTGTCTAACATGGTGCGCGGCTCGCAGAAGAAGTGAAGTTACTGAGGCGGCAAAATCTTCTGGGCGGCGGTCTAAGTCCAGGTCCAAGCCGGCGTAGCGCTGGGCGTCGCGCTGGGCGTCGCGAGGCTCTTTAGGCGTAGCCGCCCCTACGCACCCGCCGTGGTCGGCCCGGGTCCCAAATTTAAACCCAAACAGGACCCATTCTTTCTCCACAAGCACCATAAACCCTTCCATGGTCCTATAATACGGGTCCAAACAAAGCTGGGCCAAGGCCAGGACCTGAGAGGTCCTATCCCAACCGTCCGAACAATGAATTAATACGTTTGTGTTGTTAAGATGGACGGATTTAGCGATTCGGTCGACGGCCTGAAGGATTATGGAGAGTCGATGGAGCCATTGCGACTTAGCGAGGGAATTTTGTACGGCGGCGTAGGAAACGCGGGGGTCTTCTGCCGCCACCGATACGGGGAACTCGTCCCAGTGGGAGAGGGTGGTGGTAAGTTTAGCGAGAGACTGTCGTACGACGTGAATGTTATCGATATTGCAAAAGATTTTGTCGACGGAGTCGGCACGAGGGGCGGGTGAGGTCCCGTGGGACCCATGGGACCCAGATCCTGTGACTTGGGTCCTGGGTCCTGTGACTTGAGGTCCTGTGACTTGAGACCCCAGGTCCGGACCTGGACCTGTACTTGGACCTGGACCCAGGACCCGGCTACGGGACCCAGGAGGACCTCGGTAATTATCGACGTTTTCCGTCCCGGCACCAAGAGCGTGCTGGGCCATAGCATTAGTCACTGGACGGAGGTCCACAATAAGGTTTCGTTGAGGTTGGTCGAGTTCGACATCTCCTGAACCCATAGCTCGGTCCCGGGCCTGGCTAGCAAAGATTTCCGCCACCAAGGTCTCGTCTTGAATGGACCGATTTTGAAGATTAATCCCCACTAACGGCTGAGCACATCGAGCAATAACATTGGCGTTGGCAGTACGATGACGGTAAACCACGGCGGGGATCCGTTGCTTAGACCGGAACTTGGCCGCGTGATGAATAACATTGTCGGAGACGGAAGCCGGGGATATTAGGGTGGAAGGATATGTGGGGCAGAGTTGGTAGCGGGTATTTAGGGTTGTGGACCTCCAGGGTCTGGAGGAGGTCCTGGGTGCGGGACCTGGCTCTGGGTCCTGTGGCTCTGGGTCCTGTGGGACCTGATGTGGATCTAGGTCCTGTGGCTCTGGGTCCTGTGGGACCTGGTGCGGGTCCGGGTCCTGTCTCAGGTCCTGTTCCAGGACCTGCTCCACCAACCCAAGCCGGGCATACTCTTTCTCCAGATCGTACAACTTCCATCCCGATTCCACCTTGGCTTCCAATACATTAGCACCATAGCTAAATGCATAGAACGACCCCCCATGTTTTGGTGCCGACACAAGGGACCCAAGTTGATAAAACACATCAGAACAGATTAAATCGTTGGCGAAATTGAAGGAATAAAAAGTAAAATCCTTACAATTAAGACGAATATGGGAAGAAGAATAGAACGAATCGTCAGCGGGCCGTTCTGTAGTACCATAAGGATTACCGCCGGCCAATTCCGAGGCGCCACGAGTTTTAGACATAGATTCAATAATAGGATAACAAATCCAAATTTGTTTTGCTGGAGAACCAAATTCAAATACAAGATGATGATTATGGAGATATAGGGTACCATTGAAGGAGGAACCTCTTCGGCAGAGCCGGGAATCAACAGAGGCAATGGGGTCCATTGGTGATAAGACTCGAGGTCCAAGGGGAGGTAGGAGAGTTTAGTGCGGGAGGTCCTAAGAATGCGTGAGAGGGGCCTCAGAGGGACCTCAGAGGGGCCTCAAGAGGACCTGAGAAAATGTATATTAAAATTAGGACCTGGAAAGGACCTGAGAAGGACCCGGGAGGGACCTGAGAAGGACCCGGGAGGGACCCGGGAGGGACCCGGGAGGGACCTCAAAAGGACCTGAGAAAATGTATATTATTAAAAGTAGGACCTCAGAGGGACCCCAGAAGGACCTGCAAAGAACCTACAAAGAACCTACAAAGAACTTACAAATCAAACTTTCTAATTCCATGTTCACCATGGGACTTTTGTTGTTTCTGTTTTTGTTTTTGTTTTTTCTGTTCTTTTGTCTGTGGAGGTGGTTTTGTGTTTGGTTTTGTGTTTGGTTTTGTTTCTGCCTCTGTTTCTGCCTCTGTTTCTGGGTTTAATCTTTTTCTTTTAACAAGAGAAGGTTTTGGAGTGTCAGAGTGATCAGAGATGTCACTTTGTGGTTCTTCTTCACTTTGTTCACTTTGTGGATGACTTTGTGGTTCACTTTGTGAGTCACTTTCAGAATCACTTCCTAAATCACTTCCTGAATCACTTTCTGAGTCACTCCCTCCACTGTCACTCCCTCCACTGTCACTCTCTTCACTCTCTTCTTCACTCTCTTCTTCACTCCCCCCACTTGCCTCCCCCCACACTACCAACTTCTCCATCCCCCCACTTATCAACCTATACTCATAATCTAAATCAAGTCCCCCCACTTCATCCATAAACTTCCCTTCTCCATGTTCTCTTCTCTCCACAACCTTCCCCTTCTTATAGTTAACTCGATGGATCATTCCATCACTATCTCCACACCAAACTGAATCTCTCATATCTTCATTATCAAACGTCATCGTAGGAATAATACAATCTATAGAAACTCCTTTATTAACCTTTATTCGGGACAATTGATCCTGGAATTTGTTCTTAGAATTCTTCCAAATCGTCACTATTCCTTCTCCGTGGCCTACGAGAACGGTATCATTCTTATTCCCCATCATACTATCACTGGTATAAGCCATACTAAGTAATTCATCTTCTTGATCATCACTTTGTGTTATTACTCCTTTTCTAATATCAATATGGGAAAGAGTAGTCGATCCAAGGGTAAGATAATGGTACTCGGAGATGGCCGACATGGGTAAAATATGGTTTATGGCGTCATCATGGACAGATTTTACTACGAATTTCTGTTGCATCGTGGTACTATCGTAGACGAAAACATGACCATTTTCTGTTCCGGCTAAAAGAAATGGACTGTGGGCGGCATGAGCTAATTTGCTTACGGCGTCACCGGGTTCGAGGGTTAAACTAACTTTGGCCCGGACTTTACCGGTGGCGGTGTCGGCCTTTTTGATCACGTGGTCCGTCCCTACTGAATAGAGGTTTTTTCCCACTGATCCTTCTAAGGGATCGAATAAAAGACACCTACAGGAGCCTTTGTGACGTTTGGTTTTCCAGGTATTGACGACTTCAGAGTCAGGGATGGACGGAGAAATCACTTCGGGATTGTAGCGGAAACATGACACATGACCTGTGGCGAGACCTGTAGCGATTATGGGTTCTGTGGGATGAGCGGCGAAGGCAAAAAGGGGTTCTGTGTATGTGATTTGGACGATTGGAGCCATGAGATGAGATGAGATGAGATGAGATGAGGTCCTGAGGTCCTGAGGTCTGAGGTTTTAGGTCCTAAGGACCTGCGCGTCCTGCATATAGGGTGGGACCTGAGGTCCTGAGGTCTTAGGGTCCTAGGACCTGGGTCTGAGTTCAAGTCCAGGTCCTAATAGAGGATCTACATATCCCGGCCCTAGGTCCTGGGTCCAGTCCAGGTCCAGGTCCAGTCCAGGTCCAGGCTCCCGCCCCATTACAGAATCTACACCATAAATCTCATTCTACTTCTCATTACTCTAAATACTCAACTAAACACCTACACTCCTAAAATATATCACCACTTCCTTCCAATTTCTTCTCCGCCCGAAGTGGCCAATATTCTCCATTATACTCCCAAAAAGCGTGTCCCGTGTCAGGATGTTTCCGCTTAACAAACCATTTGGGTTTGTAAACTTCTTTATTTTGTTCCCGAGCCCTTCTGGCGGCTCTTTGTTTTTCTTCCACGCGATGCTTTTCATCTCCCGCCAAATCATATTTCCCATCTTCCATAGCTCTTTGATCAGGACGAAGTCTGGTGTCAGTTGGGGCGAGGTATTCCTTTAAATTCTTATCGATTCCGTTCAAAGTGATGGCAAATTGTGTCAAATTAAACGGAACTTTAGGCCGAGAGGCCGCTTGCCAAATCAAAAACCGTCCACCACTAAATGGATCCGTTTGTACTGACGTGGTGGATTCTGCGTCGTCCCAGGTCCGGGTGGCGTTGGTGGTGGCGCCAGTAGAATCGTTCTGAAGTTTACGTCCATAAATCCGCGAATTCCAATGGCCTCCAATCGCCCACCGTCCGGTGCCTTTACTGTCGCACACCGTCCCATTTAATTGATACGCCGACGAAGCTCTCCAACCCCGTTGCTTCATATCCACAATAATCCGGTCCCCAGTAGTGTGATTAGTCACTTCCATAGGTCCATAATTATCTACCGTGGGGTTCCCAAGCATAATCCCCACCACTGATGTGTTAACTTTCTTCCAACTGTATAATTCTTGGTCCACTTTGTTCCCATTGCGGTCCACAACTCCATTATCGGGCCGCACGGCACAAAACATTCGTCCTAAATGTTTGAAATCAAACGACCGCCCCTTAAATTGTGAGTCCACCGCGTTTTCTCCATAGTAATCCCATTTTGTGGATTCCACATTACATGCAGAAACTGGCGGATGATGACTCACTTGTTCCGATACTAACCGATAGTTCTTATCGGGACGACAGTATTCAAAGGTTTCTCCGAGTAATGGGTTGAATGGTTTGGCTATCCGGTCGATGGTGGAGGCGTACTCGGAGGTGGCAAAAGTGGCCACGTATGCGGTACGCAAACAGGAATCATCAAACGTGGCGGCTTTATCCAATAGGTCCGAGTACTCTACATCTTCGGCTAAACGTTGGAGAAGTGACGTACACTCATTGAAGGAAACTGGTAATGTCATTCTGGTCATATCTTTACCAATCATGGATTTAAGGATTCCCCAAAGACCGACTTTAGGACGATCATCTTCATCCATGGGTAATTTAGACCGAGGGGGGTTTTCATATCCGAGGAAACTACGTTGGGATTCGATGGTGGAGGCTTTTGATTGTTGCAGAGGATTTGTGGTTGGGTCTGATTTTGTGGTTGGGTCTGGTTTTGTGGTTGGGTCTGGTTTTGTGGATGATTCTGGTTTTGTGGATGATTCTGGTTTTGTGGATTCCTCCAGTTTTGTGGTATCCGCTTTTGTGATTCCAGCAGCGGCTCCAGCGGCTCCGGCAGCTCCAGCGGCAGCTCCAGCAACGGCACCAGTTTTAGAATCTGGTTTTGTGGATTTTTCTGCTTTTGTGGCATCCTCTGCTTTTGTGGCATCATCTGCTTTTGTGGCATCATCTGCTTTTGTGGCATCCACTTTTGTGGCATCTGCTTTTGTGGCATCCTCCTCCTCCTCCTCCTTCGTATCACCAATCTCTCCAATCTCCTCTTCTCCATCATCTTCAGCATCAAAAAATTCATCCTCAGAATCATTCAACATCCCAAGCACTGATCCACTTTCTTCAACAGCGGCTCCACTCGTCGGCGTACTGGCTCCAGACTTCAAATACTTCCTCAATTGTTTCCTCTTTCCTTCATATTCCACCAATTTCTTCTCCCTACTGGCAATTTCTGCCTCCAATTGTCTGATGGAATGCTCCCAGAGCCTATTAACCTCTAATTGACGTTCTAATTTCTTGGATGTTCTTGAATCTCTCTTCACAATCAATGAATTATACTTTGCAAACAAATCATGCATTTCCTTTAACGTATTGAGACCAACATTGCACACTTCAGCATCCACAGAATCAGGAGATTCACTAGCATTTTTGAATAAATCAAGTAAACTGGTGATTTCTACCTCCAAGGACCCCCGAACCGTGGAAATTTGATCATCTACAGCACTATTATCACTGGCTTTGTCTAACGATTCACTTTCAGAATCATTATCGTCTAAATCATAGTCAAAGTTTTCACCATCGGAATCCAAGTCAGTGGCTCCACCACCACCATTACCACCATTACTACCAGCTCCACCACCAGCTCCAGCGACACTGGTCATAGGCTTGGGCGCGGCATTTTTCCGCTTAAGCGAACTGGCGCGCGAAGGAGTAAGTTCTTCGTCCCCCACGGACCCAATAGTTCCTTGACTACCGTCACGTTTGTGTTTGCGCGCTCTAAGGGAAAGTAAATGTCTCTTTGGTTCTTCTTGGGCGGCAGCGGCGGCGGAAGTACCCGCACCCGCACTCGCACCCGCACCCGCACCCGCGGTATCATCACCACGACCTTTAAGTCCATCCTTGGCCACAGTAATGGCATTCTGTAACGTCCACACCCAACGATTGGTCTCAATAGGGTGATTAGCCTTTAAATGCCACCGAATACCATTTTTCCCCATGATTTCAAACTTCAATTTCTCTGAAGAATCAAGGTGTAATTGGGCAAATCCCAAATTAAGTGATCCTCTACACGCGTTATTTGTGTCATCTTGGTTTGTGTAATAGGACAAAATCCCTTTGTCATCCAACACAAAATACCGCAATTTATACCCCGAGGCAAAATTGGTCCATTTTTTCAAATATCCCTTGTAAGTGGGAGCTCCCGCGGCGCGCGTAGGCCGTTGTGAGGCCACGACTGGGTCCATAATCGTCTGGTCGCGCGAGGCCGCTTTTAACATTTTCCGGAGAGTTTCTGACTTTCCTACCAAATCGGCCGGTAACCGTCCACGCTTGTCGCGCTTAAATGGGTCCCCGCCGTGGGCAAGGATCCAGGAACACATTTCGGCGTCATTTTTTAAGATAAATTCGTGTAAAACAGTGTAACCGGTATCGGGATCGGCACCATTGATGTCCAAAAGCTCCGACGCCCGAGGATGCGTCACTAATAACCGCTCAAGGCCGGCGGTGTCCCGGTTAGTGAAGCATTCCCGGAGCTGAAGAGCGGCTTTCTCAACAAATTTGGCGCGCTCAAATTGCATCAACTGAGCTACTTCCAAGTCGCGACACACTTCGACCGGTTGCTTTCGGTCCAAGTTCGCGGCAGTATCGTTGATATCGGGCAACGAAAGCAAAAACCGCACCACGTCCTGGCGCGAGCTGGCGGCAGCAACATGGAGTGGGGTGTTCCCCTCTTGGTCCACGGAATTGATGTCGAGGTCGAGTTCCTTAGCGTGCTCCACAAGGTGTTGTAACACTGGAAGTGGCGCTACTTGAACGGCGTAATGCAAAACCGTATGTTTGATATTGATTATGTTTGTGGTTTGAGTAGTGGCTTTTGTGGCATTGAGTTGATTGATGATGTCAGTAACTTTACCGGGGTCACCACTTCTCAATCCGTCGAGGAGCTTCAATCGTAACAATGATGCATTTAGCGACATGGTACAAATGATAATAATCAGTGAATTGTAATGAATAGAAGAAGCAAACGATGAATTGTGAATTGATGGAATTGAAGGGAAATATGTTTTTGTGATCACAAGGCAATGCGATAGGGGGCGTGTGCAGGACAGAGCAATGGGAGGTTTTTGTGGTTGTGGTTTTTGTGGTTGTGGTTTTTGTGGTTTTTGTGCGCAATGTGAGAGAGTTTTTGTGATTATATTTCACAAAAGAGAAGAGAGGTACTCCAATTTCACAAACGTTAAATTAAAATGGTACAAAAACGCAAACTTGATGATGATGATGGTCAGCCACAAAAACCACATGTTTCAGCTAAGCCTCTGGAAACCGTTTATGTGAACAATTTGAATGATAAGGTTAATGCACATACTATGAAGCATCAGCTTTATTTGTTAGGGTCGATATATGGAGATGTGATTGATATTGTTATGAAGCCAAAGAGTCACAAGATGAGGGGTCAGGCTCATATAGTGTTTAGTAGTGGAGATGAGGCACAAGCGGCTGTGGTTGGAATGAAGAGAGTGGTATTTGGGAAGGAAATAGGAGTGGAGATATCTAGGAGGAGGAGTAGAATAGTGAAGAGAATGGAGAGGAGTGAAGATGTTTAATGTGAATGATGATGAGGATTGTGTATTAGTAGAAGGTTATGTGTAAATAGTGTAGATATTAGTGTACAAATAGATATTAGTGTACAAATAGAATAAAGTGTACAAATAGAATAAAGTGTACAAATAGATATTAGTGTACAAATAGATATTAGTGTACAAAAGAGAAGATGTGTACAAATAGAATAAAGTGTACAAATAGAAATTGTTCACAAATACAAAGTGTACAAATACAACATTTACAAATACAATACTTACAAATACAAAGTTTACAAATACAATACGTACAAAGGATAATCCCCCCAATTAACATTCACAATTACAAATTATACATTCTGCAAACTCTATTAATCTACCTCCGCTACCTCTATAGCTTTAAGGGCTCCTCCCATAACACAATGGGGAACTCCTACACCCAGAAAACACATTCCTCCAACCAGAAACTTCCCGTCTACTTCCAGTAATATCTTTTGTTTCAACTCTTCATATCCCACATTATACTGAGGAATACAGTCTTTGTGTACACTATAATTCACTAACACATCATCTGGTGCTAAAGTAACTCTTTCCTGACTCTGATGGAACCGAATATTCCCCTTAACTCCTAACTTACCAAGTGTATTCTTTATTGCCTTCTTAAGCAATTCATCTGAAGGAATAGTACTATAATGATACCCACCAAACATCAATGTAACGTTATTGTACTCAACCTCATGACCACAAAAAGCCTCTTGAATATCAGAATCAAATATAGTTCCAATAAGGTACTCTGGAATAGTACTAGCATCAGGAACTAAGAACCCAAACCCTTTAATTCCTGGTGGGATAATTGCCTTTCTTGGACTGTAAACGTTAGCCATAGCAATTGTCACATACTGAATTTGATCAAGAAGGTGTTTTGTAGTAGGATTAACTAAAGAACTCAATGCTTTCAGGTTAAGAGTACTGTGAATATGGTCAAAAGGAACTGTTTTCCCATCATAAAGAACTTTCCCCTGGTCTATAGCCTCTATTTTAGTACCATACTTGAACGATACTTGCTGTTTCAGAGCCAAATACTGTGCTAAAAGCTTAGTGTATTGGGCTAATCCTTGGTCTAAAGATAACATGGCTGCCGACTTAAATTCTTCCTTAATACTTCCTAAATCAGTATTCATTTTCTGATTGTACTTTATTATATCAGAAGAAAGATTAGTTTGTGGTTTGGGGGCTCTTAAGGTCTTTATCATTCCTCGTATTATAGATCCATGATCATTTTCCCATTGTTTAAGTCGAGGAAACAAACTATTGACACTAAGTTTATTTATATCACCAGCATAGATTCCCTTTAACACGGCACTGAAGACATTTTCAGCTATAAGCAGTGACCCAAACCTCCGGCGGAAAAATTGGCCTATAGATTCATCTTCCAAGCTTCTCCATGGTTTCTTAAACATTTCTGTGACCATTCCTTTAAAAATTCCTCTTTGTAAACCTGAGTTTACAAAACCAAAAATTGTGTTCACAGAATGAGGTAAAGCTATAATTTTACCTTCAGGGTTCATTAAATACTTTCTGTTGGCATCTGAGTTCCGGTCTAGTTTCCGGATGTGGTCTTTGGCTCCTATTTGATTTAAAATGTCCAACATCACCAAGGTCCCGTCGCTAGCACCACGAAGAGTTCTAGCACCTTTTTCAAAACGAATATCGCCATAATTACTGGGAATAGTAGTGGTTTGAATCCAGCCTCCTGGGCCTTTTTTATTATCAAAAATTGTTAATTTTACATCAGGTCGAAGTTTGTGGATAAAGTATGCAAATGAAAGTCCTGATATTCCGCTGCCTATGACGGCCACAGACCCATTTCGTGGTACTAATGGCATATGAAGATGAAAAATTATCGCGCCATTTTGCAGCAATGGTGGAGGTGAAGAGGGAGAGTACAAAGAGAGTGAGTACAAAGAGAGTGAGTTTACAAATGCAAAGTACACAAATACAAAAGTTCACAAATACAAAAGTTTACAAATACAAAAGTTTACAAATACAAAAGTTTACAAATACAAAAGTTTACAAACTCCACAAACTCCAATTAACTGTCTATGAATATATTAAAAAGATTAACCATTATTTACTCTCCCTTCCTAATAAGCATGGTACATATCATGTTGATTATTTTCGGTAATGACTGATAAATTGTCAGTGGACATTTTTTGTGTAGAAATTGAATCTTGTTTAGATAATGGAAGATTGGATTCAGTACTTGTGTTTCGTAAAAGAGGAAGTCTTTGATCAAAGTTGGCAACACTGCTTGAATCTAAAACACTTTCTGTATCGGGTTTAACCGATTTTTCTTGGTTATTGTCAAACGATTGATCTAAGGATTGATCTAAGGATTGATCTAAGGATTGATCATTATCAATATTACTCTCTGTATCCTCATTATTATCTTTGTGTACTTCCTCTTCCTGTTTGTGTACTTCCTCTTTGTTTGTGTACTCATTATCCTGTTTGTACAATTCTTCCCCCTCCGCCGTTTGTAATGACTGTTGACTCTCCCGAGAGTCTGATTCTGAATTAGACGGAGTTGTATCCGAAGACTGCAGTGAAGTAGACCCCATACCTTCCGACAAATTTGATGCTGGAACTGATTCCACCGTTGGAGAAGTGGTTAAATCAGGATTATCACTACCATTACTAGAAGTAGCCACTGTGGTTCCAGAACTATTATTTTGATGTGGTGGAGCAAATGAATTGACTAAAGAAGATCTTAATCTCGATTGTCTCGTTGTTCCTGAATCTGTGTCTATAGTTGAATTACGATCCACAATAGCATCAATATTCAATGGTGAAGAATCATCTTCATCCTCTTCAACTTGATACGCTGGTGGTGGTAATTGATTCAAAGCCGGATCCGAACCTATCGAAGGAATTCGACTTATAGGATCTTCTTGTACAGAAAAAGAACGAGTTACAGGTGAAGATATTGGAGAAGTGGCTTCTTCAAATGAAGGTAAATTATCATCATGTAATTGATTTAAAGGTTTAATGGAAATTCCATCACCATCAACACCATTACTACTACTTTGACGAGGAACTTTAGGCCGTTCTCTATTAAAATTAGGCGTTCTAAATGATATCGACAGAGCATTAGCACTGGTAGCACCATTATTAGTATTAGTATTAGTATTAGCATTAGCATTAGCATTACTCTGTCCATTCACCTCAATTTCATCATACTTTGGTAACTGTATTGATCCTTCATTACACCGAGAACTTAACAATATCAACGGAGTATCTACAACCACTTCATAATGATGCATTCTATTATTATCATTAGGATCAGGTTTGGATATTCTGAAACAAACTTGTAATCTATGATGGATTTGAATGTGTCTAAAGTTACTATCAGGATATAAAGCTCTACCAACCATAGTATAACCATGTTGAATGTTTTCTTTAGAGTTATTGTGGCTGATTTCATGCATTAAAGCCGTAGAATCCGGAGTTAAAAAGTCATTATCATCATCTCGAGGAGAAGTTAATAATTCACTATGATTATGAGATAAATTGGTTTCTAAAGCTCCAATTACTGGAGAAGATGGTGGGAATTTAGGAGAATTTAAATTATCCACAGAATTAGTATTGGAAATGATAGAAGCTTTACGAGAATTTGGATTTGATGATGAAAGACTTAAAGATCTTAAATCTTCTTCATTAGTGAAATTATGCAATTTATCATTCTTTGTCGTTAAAAACGGTAAAGCAATGTTGATATCCAAAGGTGAAGCTATCATTAAATCATCATTAACGTCATTATTCTGGGATAAAGGATCATCTAACCGGAAATTTTCAATATCATCATCAAATTTGGTTGCATCATCGGCTTCATAACAACTAAAAAGAAGGTTATTATTAGGACATTTTATGACTTCTTCTTTATAAGGTTCATTAGAACCTGTAGCCGGTTTATTTTTAGTCTTTAATTCACAAACAGAAACCACTCTTTCACGAACTTTATTATTAGAAGCTTTTAGAAAATATGGATCTTCACCGTCATAATCAAATTCTTTAGATAAATCACGAGATACATAAGTAATTCTTTCTAAAACATTGAATTTGATTCTCTTTATCACCACATCTTTAACCAAAGGAACCAATTTAACATTAATAGAGTGTTCACAACCTAAAGAAACATACTTTTTAGGGAAAGTTATGATATAATGTAAAGCATCATTCCATACTCTATTAACGTAAATAGGTTTATCAGCAATAGAATTGGCAAAAGAAGGAGGGGTTCGAACCATAGGAAGGTCATAACTAGCAGTTAATCTTAGTTTCCGGTTCAATTTTTCACTGGTTTTGTTGATTGTAACCGATAATGAATGAAGTAATGATCCACTAATGGAAGTAATTGATGGTGGAATGTGTTGAGGCAATAAAACCGGTAATAGAAACACATAAATTCCAGCACTATAGACTTTTTGTTGATCGAATCTCAAATCCTGATCATGAATATCGTTTAAAACATCTTCATCATGGGAATTCTTTAAGTCTTTGATGTTCACTAACCGATAAAACTTGGTTCTATCCGCCATTTCTTGAGTATCGATATCTCTGGCTTTGTAATCGTTGGAATTGTAGTTATTGTAATAGAAATCACAATCATCCAATTGTTGAGTGAAATCCAACTTTCCAATCTTGAACCGTTCTTTAGCAAACGTTTTGTTATAAGGGTCACCACTGGGCCACAAAATGTTGGAAGTACTGGCGAATTCCATGTTGATGTTGTTGATTACTGTGTCTCGTGTAAGCTCCACAATCACAGCAAAGGTGTGAGGAATCGGTACATCAGAATCTATCTTTGTGCACAAGTAGTTAGGGGAATTAAATGATTCCAATTTTTGTTGGATTTGGGGTGGCATGTGCTGAAGATTGGGGTCGTTATGGATGGCGTCTTCGATGGTGGTATTGATACCGAATTCATCGTTGATGGAGTTGGGTTCTTCGGCTTCGTCGGTGTCATTGTCATTGTCGTTATGTTCTGGGTTCATTTGTGGCCGCTGGGAAGTGGTTTCTGTGTTCTGAGGAATACCTCCATTTTCCACGTCTTCGTAGGTGAAACTAGCCGAACTGGCTGGTGGTAAGTAGATACAATCGTTGGAGTTACTGACGTAGACATTAATGGATTTGGACAAGTTGGAACTATTACTGGACGTAGTTTTTAGAACGCTGGGCTTTTGGAGTCCTAACTCGGCTAATAAACTATGGAGTTTCTTTTGTATCACTTGGTTGGTTTCATATTTGATTAACTGTTGGGTTTTCTTTTTGCTGACGGATTTGGACCGGGATCGGGACCGGGATCCTACATCAAGGGACGATTTATGACTAGGACTGGTGGTAATGGTGTTTGTGTTGAGGTTTGTATTTGTATTTGTGGTTGAGGTTGTGTTTGTGGTTGAGGTTGTATTTGTGTTCCCTGGCATCAACGAAAGGGATCTGGCCCTATTTCTGAGACTGGCGGTACCAGAAGGAGGTGGATTAGTGGTATTAGGGTCATGCTGATTGCTATCACTGATGACGATTCTGGGGCCAGGATCCAACGATGTGTCTGAGGACCGCCTTACCTTATTAATGATTTTATCAAAGTTAAAACTTCGACTTGACATAAGGAGAAAAGTATAGAAAGGAAAAAAAAAAAAAAAAAAGAAAATATAAAAATATAAAAATATAAATCACAAAACACAAAAAGGAAATTAAAACAAGAACAAAAGAAGTCCACAAATAGAAAAAACACTCCACAAAAATGACTCTTGCGGATGGTCGATAAGCAAGAACAGTGAGAAATGCGGGAGGAGGGAGAAGGAAGTTGTAACGAGGGGGGAAGAGAGAGAGAGAGAGAGGGAGAGAGGGAGAGACGGAAAGACGGAGAGTGTACTAAAAAAAAAGAATGACTTTTGTGTCAATACTCCACAAAAAAAAAAAAAAATATTATATGTTTGTGTCAATCCTAGTTTTTTGTACCAATCTAAATCCACAAAAACATATTTGTGACAATCACAATTAGTCACAGATAACTACCACCACCCCCCAGTCGTGCGCTCACCTCCGGTTCCGGTTACAACCATTTATATATATTCGTATACACATTGTCAATACCCCAACACCACACCACTCTACTACACTACACTACACTACACTACACTAAACTAAACTAAACTCTCCTTACATTACAAATACCAAATTCAAATGCCGCTCGACACACGACTCTAACGCCAGATTTGGCTACTTTCACTACTGTAAGCCGACCATCGACCGAAGTCATGGCCATGCGCATAGGTCCTTTGGCCCCATCCATGATATCACTGTCTTCAATGGGACCATGAATATAATCGAATTGATGAATGACTTTAAAACGTCTTTGTGAATCCACAAAACCAATTCGTGACACTAAATCATGGAACACCACTAAGCGATTAAAACATTTCACCTTAACTATGGGGGTGCTTGATACTTTAACTATATAGACGGGTCGCGGGTCGGCGGGCAGTGCCGGTTCTGCCGGGTCGGTCGAGTCCGTGCGACGGTATACCACGAGCTGGCCCCATTGGTTTCCGCACACGACGTAGTTACCGCGAGGATGGGAATCGATGGCGGTAATCCACGACGATTCGTCTTGGAAATGACCGGAAAAGTCAGGTGACAACACCCGGTGGTGCGGCGAGGGATTGGCTTTGATTACGCGCCGGAGACCGTCGGCGTCTTCGCCAGAGATGGTGGTGAGTGTAGTGGGGAAAGTGGGTGGTGACTCAGGACCATCGAGGGAGTATCGTGTTAGGGGGGAATTTTTACCCGCCACCCAAGCCACGAGACGGGGTCCTGGGTCTGGACCTGGGTCTGGGTCTGGACCTGGACCTGGACCTGGACCTGGACCTGGACCTGGACCTGGACCTGGACCTGGACCCAGACCCAAACCCAGACCCAAACCCAGACCCAAACCCACATCCCTTACCCTCTCCATCTTTATCGCACCAATAGGCCCCGCCAATTGATACTGCCTAAAACTAGCATCATCATCATCATGGACTAAATCTCGTACGATTAACCGCCCTGCATTGGAACAACTATAGAGATAATTATCGATTATCCCCATATCTACCACCATATCCGCGGTAGTTACCACGCAATTCTTCCATTGCTTAGTTTTCACGTAGTGAATTCCGTCGCCTGATTCATACATTTGAATGATGTCGTGGCGGTTAACACAGATATAATTGCGACGCCTTAAACGGAACCGAATGAGTTTATTAATGGGTGTAGATTCTTTACAGAATTCCGACGACACTCCGATCTCGTTGGTGCCTATGGTGACTATACGGAGTCCACCTGTGGAAGTAGAAACCAAAAGCCTCATAGGCAATAAGGGAGGAGATTGGGAGGATTTATGTGCGGAGGGAGTGGGGAAAGGACCTGAGGAGGGTCTGAGGAAGGTTTGAGGAGGGTTTGAGGATCTGAGAAGGGAAAGGGCCACAAACAGTGAGAATTTACGAGGGGTCTGAGGTCCTGGGGAGGTCCTGAGGAGGTCCTATAGAGGTCCTGAGGAGGTCCTGAGGAGACCCTAGGACCTTACATCCAGACCTTAGGACCTTACATCCAGACCTTAGGACCTAGGCCTCCCCCGAATTCCCTCCCATTACCGGCCTAATTATCCCTAAATTAAGCCCCGTCTTTGGCAGCTTTGGCAGCTTTGGCAGTTTTGGCAATCGCTCCTCTAATACTCCTAACTTCTGATTAAATAATTCTCTCCTCTCACTTAAACTTCTTTTCTGATCATTAATCACCATCGTCAATTCATCTATAGTACTTTCTCGTGCTTCAATCACTTTTTCACTTAATAATAAATGCTTTCTTAAATTAACATTAATGATTTCTACTTCGGTTAACTTTTCCAGTAATTTATTTAATGCTTTTTCTAATTTGTTTAATTTGATTTCTTCGGCATTGGATATTTCTATAGCTTTGATTTTATGGTTCATGAGTTCTTGTTCTAATTGGATGATTTTTTGGTCTTTTTCTTGGAGTTGGGAAGGGAGGTTTGGGTCGGGTCCTGGGTTGGGTCCTAGGTCTTGAGGTCCGGGTCCTGGGTTGGGTCCTAGGTCTTGAGGTCCGGGTCCTGGACCTAGGTCTTGAGGTCCCGGTCCTTGTCCTTTCTGAACCCTTCCCTCCTGGACCCATAACCCCTGTACCCTCTTCTCTAACTCCTCTATATACTCCTTATTCTCCCGATTTAACTCCTTTAACCTATTCACTTGTCCTTGAAGCTCCTCATTACTTAACTCACTATTAACAAATGCTCTATTCTTTATCGTCTTAGCTCGGGTCCCAAACCTTAACGTTGATAACGTCTCCAGTTCATTGGCCTCCAGAGGTGATATAGTCAATAATAACCAAGTTCGGGAATTCCCTCCTAAACTCTCTTGTAACATTCGTGTCAATTTCGAATCCCGATATGGTATATGTCGGGACTTATTATCGGTTAATGCATATATGACATTTCCTAATGCAGATAATGAACTATTAATATTCTTAACTTCTTCTAAACTTTGTCCTATAACTCCAGATCTATCAATCTTTTCACTTCCTGCTAAATCTATAAGAAATAAATTGGACCTTTTAATGGAATCGGACCTGAGGTCCTTTTGACTAAGTTGGATTTGAAATATACAATGACTTCGAGATGATTCCATATTCATAGCTGTAGCGTAACTTGCTCTATTCTTAGTTCCTAATTGAATCAATCGGTACAATTCATGGGCCGAAGATGCCGACCCATGGCTGAGTCCCTTGACGTAGACCCCATGGGTCCTGTCTTCATGGATCGATAACCGGGTATTCTCGGGTACCAACAAATCGTTGATGTTTTCCAAATATATTTCCATTACTGATAAACTGACGGTGTATTCAATATGACTACTGGACCCAGAGATCCTGTCGAAGATCCCATCAGCGATCCGAGGTACAATTCCTTTAGAGGTCCCATCGCTGAGTGAAGGTCCCAACATCGTATGAGACTTCCCGGATCCGGTCTGACCATAGGCCAAAATGGTTCCATTGTAACCGTTGAATACTTCGTCTACGGTTTCGTGGACGCTGTGTTGATAGACTTGAGTTTGGCTGGTATCAGTGCCAAACACCCGGTCAAAGGAGTACTGGTGGGTGGAGTCTTTGGACCTAATGGTGACAGAGGAGTCGGTGGAGGAGGTAATGGAGGTGCCAGAGGAGGGCTTAACTCGGCATACGACACGGATGTTATGGGAGGAAGGTCCAGGGGAGTTTGTGGTAGGTCCAGGGGAGTTTGTGTAAGGACCTGGGGAGTTTGTGTAAGGTCCTAGGGAGTTTGTGTAAGGTCCTAGGGAGTTTGTGTAAGGTCCTGGGGATGTTAAAGGACCTAGACGAAGTCCTTGAGACCTATGACCAGACCCTTGAGGTCCTGGAGACCTCGGGTCCTCTTTAGCGGCTCTTAGTGGTGTTCTGGGGGATGTAAAGGTACGGGATCCGTCAGGAGATGCATTCATTGATAAGTTGTTAACGCGTTTGATCTGATGTGAAATGAGGTCCTGGTGAGGTCTTGGCGGGGACCCAGTGAGGTCCCCGTGAGGTCCTAGGTCCTAATTCGCGGGTCCTAGGTCGCGGGTCCTAGGTCCTATGACCCAGGTCCCAGAACCTCAATGCCTTCGCACCTCCCTCCTCCTTATCCTTATCATGGACCCCGAATCCCAAGCCATGGCCTACTTCGAACAGGCCATCGATAAAGAATCCCATGGCTCCATGTCAGACGCTATTGATCTCTACAGAAAAGCTTTCAAACTCCATGAAAAAATCGATCTTTTATACCGTCACCAAAAAGTACCTCATTCCGTTAACCATCATAGATCCACTCAAGGTAAGAATTCCACTATAAAACTTGATGATAATAAAGTCAAATCCATAAAAGTTGGACCTCTTTTGGACTCCTTTAAAGGTATTGAAGCTCGAGCTCCTCTGGCTGATGATTTGGACCCAGACGCTCTAACAATTAAGTTTGCTAATCTTGGTAATGGACCTGATCATATGATTCTAGAACCTATATCACCACTTATAAACCTTTCATTGGACATTTGGCTTTATATTTTAGAAATATTATTAGTATCATCACCAGAATCTTGGATTTCCATGTCGATAACATGTAAAAAATTTGCTTATTTGGGATTAAATTCTAATGAAATCTGGAGAAAATTATGTTATTTGATCTATCCTTATCAGAATTATGAAGAAAATAGTCTTTTCATTCAAGCAAATCAAACCGTTGGGTCCAATATTACTGATAATAGTTTACCGGTTCCAAAAGATCAATTAATGGTGATTCCTTCTTATAATTATAACTGGAAATCTATGTTAAATGAAAGACCTTTTGTTAAGTTTCTAGGTTGTTATATTAGTGTGGTTAACTATTATAGTGAAGGAGGTAGGCCCCAATTTTCTAGTAGTTGGACAAATCCGGTTAGAGTCATTACTTACTATAGATATTTAAGATTTTACCCGGATGGGACCTGTGTTAAGGTACTTTCAGTACTTGAACCTCATCGAGTAGTACCCCATTTGCTGAAATATAACCAACTGAAGAGTATTCAAAGTGCTCTTGAATTGGCTAAAGCCGGGAATAATGCTCCTATTAAAGATAGTCATAGAATATATCATGGGAAATGGACACTTTCTACCACAGGAGAAATCCATATTAATATAGAAGAAGGAACTGTTCCTTATTATTACTTTCACTATCATTTCCAAGTTAAGAATTTGGCGGGAGTTTATAAGTATAATAAACTTAATTGGATTAGATATTATGCTATAAGGAAGAAGATGGCTCCTGATGATGATAGAGAAGGAGAGGTATCGACGTTTGGAATAAGAAATGAAAAGCCGTTTAAGTTTCTGAGGGTGAAGAGTTATAGAGTAGATAATTAGGGGGGTGGTGTAGGTTGTGGTGACGATAAGGGAGGATTAGTTTAGAGTGTTTAACGTGTAAATATGACAATATAGACAATAGGGTTTGGACCTAGGTTCTGGGTAGGACCTGTGTGGGACCTGGACCTGGACCTGGACCTCTGTGGGACCTGGACCCAACCAGGTCCTCACCAGGACCTAGTCCTGTACCCGCACCCGCACCCGCACCCATCCCCTCCGTAATTCTCATCCCCCTCAGTAACTCTCCAACCGCATCTACTCAAATTTTTTCACTCTCGACGTGAAAATTTATCCATTCCTAATAAAACCTTTTATACCTCTTCAACAATGTCCCGTTTCTTTGTAAGAGGAGATACCTCCGATTCTTCATCCGAAGAAGAAGATTTATTAAGTTCTGATGAAGATTTATTATCATCAGAAGAAGAAGAACAAAAACCACAAACAAAAGCAGGAGATGATGATGATTCTGAAAATGATGATGACGATGACGATTCCGATTTCTTCAACGATTCTGATGAATCCGATGATTCTGATAGCGATGGCGACTTCAAAAGTGGACCTTCATACTTCTTAAAGAACAATTTCATGAAAGGATCTCAAGGAGGAGACTCGGATTCCGATAGTGATGATGATAAAAGAGTTGTCAAATCCGGTAAAGAAAAGCTTTTAGATGATATGAAAGATTCTATTGATAAATTAAATGGTGCCAAAAGACTTAACAATTGGATTGATACATTGTCTGAATTCGATAAATTAGGTAGAAGTTTAGCTAAAGCTCATCAACAAAGCATTGGAACACCTAATTTCTTCATTAAAAACTTAGGAGATTTAGAAGATTCTATTACTGAAGCATCCAATAATGAAAAAGAATCTAAAAAGAAAATAACTGCTGACCAATCAAGAGCATTCAATACTTTGAAACAAAGACTTAAGAGACAAATCAAAGAATTCCAACTGTTGGTGGATTTATATAGACAAGATCCTGAATTATTTGATAGTGAAACTCCTATTGATTTACCTAAGAAAACCACTAAAGCTCAAGAAGATGTTGAAAGTGCTACTGCTTCTGGAAGAACATTATCACCAGTTTTCCAAACTTTGAAACTGGTTGCTGAAAGTAGAGGTAAAAGAAACATTGATAAATATGAACAAATTCAATCATTAGAAGATGTTTTAGAAGATATTAAACCTTCTGGTAATGTATTTGACTTGATTCTGGTGTATCAAATGTTATTATCTATTAGATTTGATGCTACTTCCAGTCAAGTTTTCATGCCTTTAGATCAATGGAAGAGTAATTTACGGGATATAAATCTCTTTTTGGATTTATTGACTGCTAATGGTGACAAATATCAAGTGTCTGAGTTTGGTAAAACTACTGATGATATTGATATTGAACCTGAAGCTAATGAACAAGGAGTTAAGGTGATTTTTGGATCAATTACGTCATTAATTGAAAGAATTGATGATGAATTGATTAGATCCTTACAAAACACTGATCCTCATTCCATTGAATACGTTGAAAGATTGAAGGATGAAAGCAGTATCTACAAATTGATTGTTAAAGGACAATTATACGTAGAAAGCACTACACCAAAGGAAATCATTGGTAAACATCAAGGTGATCAATTATCAAGAATCATTTCAAGAAGATTAGATCATATTTATTATAAACCAAACCAATTGATTAAATCCAATGAAGTTGAAGCTTGGAAAGCTATTGAAAGTGGTAAAGATTCTCAAATCGTTGGTAGAGATGTTGAAGCTACACAATTAGTTAAGGCTTTAGTTGATTATTTAAGTCAAGTTGGAGGTATTTATAATAATAAAGCTACCTTGTGTAATATCTATTATTATGCTATAAATAATCAATATGATCAAGCTAAAGAATTGTTTTTAACATCCCAAATCTATTCCAATATTCATAATGCTGATTCTTCTTTACAAGTGTTATATAATCGGGCTTTAGTACAAATGGGATTATGTGCTTTTAGAATGGGATCCATTGAAGAATCCCATCAAATGTTGAATGATATTTCTAATTCTCAAAGAATAAAAGAATTATTAGGTCAAGGTTTTAACACAAAGTATCCAAGTCAAGCTACAGTTGCTGAACGTCAAAGATTATTACCTTTCCATATGCATATTAATTTGGAATTATTGGAATGTGTATTTATGACGTGCTCTTTATTGATTGAAATTCCTGCTTTAGCAGCTGCTTCTAATTCTAGTAAAGATTCTAAACGGAAGACTTCTGTGAAATCATTTAAGAGTAAATTAGAATTCCATGATCGTCAATACTTTACTGGACCTCCTGAAAGTATTAAAGATCATATTATTCATGCTTCTAAAGCTTTACAAAAGGGTAATTGGTTAAAGGCTTATAACTTATTATCTTCAATTAAGATTTGGAGATTATTTTCTGATAATGATCAATTATTATCAATGATGAAGAAACAATTACAAATTGAAGGGTTAAGAACTTATGTTTTCACTTATAAAACAATTTTTAACAAATTATCCATTAAAACATTATCATCAAACTTCCAACTTGATGACGAAACTGTCATTAGCATCTTGGATAGAATGATCCAATCAAGTGATATAATTGGTTCTTTTGATGATACCAAACACTTTGTCAACTTTGTTAGTAATGAACCACAAAGAACGAGATTACAAGAGTTGGCTATAGTTATGAATGAAAAAGTTGGTCTTTTAACCGAAAAGAATGAAAAGACTGCTTCCAATGGTCATAGTAGGAAGTTTCCAAATCAACAGCAACAACAGCAACAACAGCAGCAACAACAACAGCAACAGCAACAACAGCAACAGCAACAACAGCAATCTGACGAGCCTTCTGAACAAACAGAACAACCAACTCAAACAACTCAAACAACTCAAGTACAACAACCAAGAGAAACAGAAGAATATAACAAGTTTAGAAAGGCTAATGTCAATACTAACAACGATGAGTTTCAATCAATGACGTAGCATCGGTATAGTTAAATAGTAAAATAAGTAATAAGAAGAAACTGTAGAGATTAAGGAGGTGTAGAGGTTATGGAGATGTAGGATTAGGTTTAGAGAGTTGAGGTCCTATTGAGGTTCTATTGAGGTTCTATTGAGGTTCTATTGAGGTCCTATTGAGGTCCTATTGAGGTCCTATTGAGGTCCTATTGAGGTCCTATTGAACCCCTTAGAACTCCTATTGAGCCCCTTAGAACTCCTTAAAACTCCTCCTCTCCTTAAAACTGTTCCCTTCTACCTCTTATTCTCTTTATATCTTCATTCCCTCATTCCCTCACTCTCCTCCTCCTCTTCCTCCTCCTCCTCAACCTGAATCATCTTCGCGATGCTCATCACTTTTCATTTCTTTTCATTTCTTTTCATTTCTTTTCATTTTATCTTCTTCCACCTTTTCCATGCCTAAACAAATAAACGTCACTTCCTTATGTGAACTTTGTCATGGACGCAAAGCCGTCATGAAAAGACCAAAAAACCTCCAAAAACTTTGCAAATATTGTTTCTTTAAAGTATTTGAAACCGAAATCCATAACACCATTGTTGACGCCAACTTATTTTCTCCCGGAGAAAAAGTCGCTATAGGTGCTTCTGGTGGTAAAGACAGTACTGTTCTTGCCAGTGTCCTTAAAACCTTAAACGAAAGGTACAATTATGGAGTAAAACTCGTTCTTCTCTCCATCGATGAAGGTATTAAAGGCTACAGAGATGATTCTTTAGCTACAGTTAAACGTAATCAAGCCCAATATAATATGGACTTGGAAATCGTTTCCTACAAAGACCTCTACAACTGGTCCATGGACGAAATCGTCGCCTGTTCAGGCATGAGAAACTCATGTACTTATTGTGGAGTCTTGAGACGTCAAGCCTTAGACCGAGGAGCCGCGGCTATAGGCATTAGCCACGTCGTCACTGGCCATAACGCCGATGATATGGCGGAAACCGTATTGATGAATATGTTACGAGGTGATACTAAACGGCTAGAGAAGTCGTGTACTATCTTGACCCAATCAGCAGAGTCTCCTATAAAGAGATCAAAGCCATTTAAGTACAGTTATCAGAAGGAGATTGTTCTCTATGCTCATTATAAAAAATTAGACTACTTTTCCACTGAATGTACTTATTCGCCAGAAGCATTTCGTGGTACTACGAGAGAGCTTCTTAAGGCCTTAGAAGCTATACGACCTTCATGTGTCATGGATATTATCTTTAGTGGAGAGCATTTACAGTTGACCACAAAGAAGAAGAAGGTGACACATAGTTATAAGAAGGGGAAGCAGGAACAATCACAAACAGATCAATCACAAACAGATCAATCACAAAACGAACAAAAAGTAAATCCCGATGGATCAGTCTCTCTACAAAAACAACAACAATCTAACAAATGCGAACGATGTGGATACTTATCATCGAATAAGATCTGTAAGGCGTGTGTTTTATTAGGAGGATTGGAGTCAAATAGAGCCAAATTGGCTATAGATAATGATAGTAGTGTTGATGGAGCGGCTAAGATGACGAGGACATTAGAGCAGTTGAGTTTTTAGGTGTTTCTTGTTGAGGAAATGGAGATTTTGTATTGAGAAATTGAAGATGTTTTATGAGGAAGATATTGTTTGAGATACGGTTTGAGTATTTATTTGATATTTGAATATATTTGATGTGAGATGTTGATGGTTGAGGTGTTGATGGTTGAGAATGATGTTGATCTTCACTAGACACTTCTTTACACTTCTTTACACTTACTCTAAGGACACATTTTATATATATTATTAACGTACTCATAAATGTTATTGAATGTCATTGAATATTACTGTAGTGATGTAGTGGTCTCTGCAAAATCTGTTATATTTCTACACCCTTTACAGTTTTTGTACACTTTACAGTTTTTGTAAACTTTACAGTTTTTGTAAACTTCACAGTCTTTGTAAACTTCACAGTCTTTGTACACTTCATACACAAAAGCTGAATATTATACTGTCATCTTCATCTCTTCATCTCTTCATCAATATCATCACACTAAAGCCCTACCCACTCCGCTTATACGTACTACTTGACCCCGCTTGATAACTAGGAAATACTAACGTATCTGCCATCACTGTATTCTCCTTTCTACTACACCCAAACACTATAATCTCTGCTATATCTTCAGGAGCAAGTGGATCTGCTCCTTTATACACATTATCAGCTTTTTCCTGGTCTCCACTATACCGAACCAATGAAAACTCAGTTAAAACTGCTCCTGGATCCACTTCCATTACTCTAATCTTACTATCAATAGTTTCTTTTCTTAATACTTGAGAAAAGTATTTCACTGCTGATTTAGTAGCACAATAGATTCCTCCTCCTGGATAAGTGTCACGACCAGCAATTGATCCAATATTGACAATATCACCAGCATTCTTCTGTCTAAATATAGGCATTACTTGTTGTGTCATATTAATTAATCCCACAACATTGGTTTGCATCATTCCTTCAATATCTTCTGTTTTAATGTTACCAATTTGATCATTTCCCAAGGCTTTTCCTGCATTATTGATCAAAACGTCAATATCAGCAAACTCTTTAGGTAATTTATCAAAGAATTCTGTGATTGATTGTTTAACACTAACATCTAAAATACTTGAATGAACTTTAATAGCGGGATATTCTTGAGTCAATTGACTTTTAAGTCTATTAATATGATCTTCTCTTCTGGCGGCTAAAATAAGACTGATATTCCCATTAGCCGCTGAAGCAAATTCTCTGGCTGTAGCTTCACCAATTCCGGAAGAAGCTCCGGTGATGAGGACGACTTTATTGGCGATTCTTTGAGCAGCTTTAGATCCTAATGACATGATAATTGGGGTTTTGGAGTTAAGTAATTGAAACAGGGGATGGAATTTTTTTTTTTTTTTTTTTGTATTTGTACACTTCAAAGGTTACAAAATCCCCATTTTGTGAAATTGAGGGTGTACAAAAAGATGGGGTTACAAAGATGGGGTTACACAAAACCCCATCTTTGTACACACAATCCACAAAACCCATTAATCCCAATAAAGATGACAACAGAGATACTTAGAGTAATAAGGAGTAATACGCTGACTTATCAACTACTTATCCCATGAATTCTTTATTCATCATACAACTTCTAAACACAATGACATCACCTCACATACTACTTTCCCTATATAAATGAAATGGACTGGCTTGGTTACTAGAAAACACTAAAGTATCAGCAATAACTGTCTTTTCTTTCCTGGTAATTCCAAACACAATAACTTCAGCAATATCTTCTGCATATAAAGGATCAGTTCCTTCATAGACTTGTTTAGCCTTTTCTAAATCACCTCTAAATCTAATGTTAGAAAACTCTGTTTCCACATTACCAGGATCAACTTCCAATACTCTGATTTTAGTACTAATTAATTCCTTACGTAACACTTGAGAGAAGGATTTAACAGCACTTTTAGTCAGACAATAGATTCCTCCTCCTGGATAAGCATCTCTTCCAGCAATAGAGCCAAGGTTAACAATATCACCAGAATTCTTTTGTTTCATAATAGGAATCACTTTATTTGTTAAAGTGATTAATCCCAAAACATTGGTTTGGAACATTTCTTGAATATCATTGGATTCAATGGTTCCAATAGCTTCTCTTCCTAAAGCTTTACCAGCATTGTTAATTAACACATCAATATCACCAAATTCTTTAGGTAATCCGTCAATAAAAGGTTCAATGGTTTCTATTTTAGATACATCAAATTCTACCGGTAATACTTTAATCTCTGGGTATTCTTTGGTTAATTCAGAAGCTAAACCATCTAACTTATCTTTTCTTCTAGCGGTTAAAATCAACTTAATTTTCCCATTGGCGGCAGAAGCAATTTCTTTAGCCGTGGCTTCACCAATACCTGAAGAAGCTCCAGTGATAAGAATGGTTTTATTGGCGATTCTTTCTGCTGATTTGGTTCCGTAGGACATTGTAGGTTGTAAATGAAAGAGTTGGGGGTTTTACGGGGTTTAAGTAA
>JAJMEC010000058.1:0-133394 GCA_030573955.1 Yamadazyma triangularis | reverse complement strand
CCATTCTCCTCGCTGAACGAGGCGATACCGACCCCGTCCCCGCCCACCCTTCGTTCCGGGTTTTTGGGTGTATGAACCCTTCCACCGACGTGGGGAAACGGGACCTTCCACCGGGGATTCGGTCTCGGTTCACTGAGCTTTACGTGGCACCACCCGACGGCGATTGGGCCGATCTCGTGGCAATCGTTTCGCGGTACGTGGGTCGACTCGCGGTATCTGATGAGACGGCAATTGATGATGCCGCCCGACTCTACCGCGAAGCTCGTTCGCTCGCTGACTCCCACGCCGTGGTCGACGGAGCTGGCCACCGCGCCCATTTCTCCGTCAGAACCCTCGCCCGAGCATTGACCTACGCTGCCGATATCGCTCCTGCCTACGGCCTTCGTCGCGCCCTCTATGAAGGGTTCTGTATGGCATTTCTTACCGCGCTCGACCGAGCTAGTGCCACCACGGTGGAACCAAAAATCGCTGCCGCCACCGTGGCGCGCCTCGGTAACACGAAATCTGTTCTCGCCACAACACCACCGGCTCCTCGTGACGACTTAGGTCGACCATCGCCCCAAAACCACGTCCAATTCGGTCACTATTGGCTCCGTCGTGGACCTATTCCGCCCCAACCTCAGCCTAATTATATCATCACCCCATTTGTCCGTCGAAACCTCCTTAACCTCGTACGAGCCGCCCTGTGCGCGCGGTACCCCGTGCTACTCCAGGGACCGACGTCGGCCGGGAAAACTTCCATGGTGCGGTACCTCGCCGCCATCTCCGGCCACCACTTCGTGCGAATCAATAACCACGAACACACCGATCTCCAGGAGTATTTAGGCGCCTACGTCTCCGACGACACCGGTCGACTCGTGTTCCGGGAAGGAGTTTTGGTCGACGCCGTCCGCCACGGCCACTGGATCGTGCTAGACGAGTTGAATCTTGCGTCCACCGACGTGCTAGAGGCGTTGAACCGGCTTTTAGACGATAATAGAGAGCTCGTGGTACCAGAAACGGGCGAAGTCGTACGGCCACACCGCGAATTTATGTTATTCGCCACCCAAAATCCGCCCGGAATCTACGGCGGTCGGAAGCAACTCTCGCGCGCGTTCCGGAACCGGTTTGTTGAACTTCATTTTGATGATATTCCTCGCGACGAATTGGAAGTAATTTTACGCGACCGGTGCCGAATTGCGCCCAGCTACGCCGCGAAGATCGTACGGGTCTACGGCGACCTCGCCCTCCGCCGGTCGGCCCTGAGGGTGTTTGAAAAGCACTCTTTGGCCACGCTACGGGACTTGTTCCGGTGGGCCGGTCGGGATGCCGGTAGCTGGGACGAACTTGCGGCCCATGGGTTTATGTTATTGGGAGAACGGTGTAGGAATGTGGCGGAGAAGATGGTGGTAAAGGAGGTGATTGAGTCGGTGATGCGGGTCGAGGTGGTGCCGAATTATACCGCGGAGGAGTTTGTGGTGGTGTCGCACGACAAGTCGCACCAAAGTTTACACGACCCTGCCACGACTTCCCCCGCCCCCGCGGTAATCTGGACCCACGGACTCCGCCGTCTCGCTACACTCGTCCACGCCGCCCTTTCCCACAACGAACCCGTCCTTCTCGTAGGAGAAACCGGGTGTGGTAAAACTTCCGTCGTTCAAGTCCTCGCCCAATACCTCCGCCGGAACTTGGCGGTAGTAAATGCTCATCAAAACACAGAAACCGCTGACCTTTTAGGAGCCCAACGGCCGGTACGGAATCGGAACGAGGCTATGGCGGTGGCTCGACTGGTGTTAGTGCGAGCCCTCGCAGAAGCTGGTGCGGAGGTGGTGCCGGAATCACTTCCCCTTGAAGAACTTATTTCGCGCTACGAAACCATTCGCGCAAATGTTTCTCCTACCACCGCCTCCGCGGTATCCACCGCGGTAGCTTCCGCCCGCGCTTTATTCGAATGGCACGACGGTCCTCTCGTTCAAGCCATGAAAAATGGGTCCATTTTCCTTCTTGATGAAATTTCTTTAGCTGATGACTCCGTTCTAGAACGTCTTAACTCCGTACTAGAACCGGAACGAAGTCTTCTCCTCGCTGAGGCCGATGGGTCGGAAGTCGTCGCCCAACCTTCGTTCCAATTCCTCGCTACAATGAATCCCGGTGGTGATTATGGGAAAAAAGAACTTTCCCCGGCTTTAAGAAACCGGTTTACGGAAATTTGGGTCCCTTCAATGGACGATTGGGACGATGTGGCATTAATTGTTGGTACTAAATTACACTCCTCGGCCCAAGCTGCTGCCGACCCCGTGGTAAATTTCGTGCGCGACTTTGGTAATCGGTACGGTGGGGCCACGTCTGGTGCCGTTTCGCTCCGGGATACTCTCGCATGGGTCGAATTTATCAATACTGCCGTGGAAAATGGTACCACAGTCGACGTAGCTCTTCTTCATGGTGCCGCTATGGTATTTATTGATGGTCTTGGAACCAATGCTACGTCGTATTTGACGGGGAAGAGTCTTGTGGCCGAAAAACAGGCCGCTGTGGCCAGACTTGGTACCATGTCGCACTGCGACTTTGGACCTATTTACCGCGAACCCGCGGTAGTGTCTACCACGACCACCGCCTTAACAGCAGGTCCATTTTCTATTCCACGTCGCGATACCGCAGCTACCGCGTCCTTCGTCCTAGACGCTCCCACAACATCGACCAACGCGGCACGAGTAGTCAGAGCCCTCCAGGTCCATAAACCCGTGCTTTTAGAAGGTCCTCCCGGTGTGGGGAAAACTTCCCTTATTGGCGCCCTCGCTGCCGCCACAGGGAATCCTTTGGTTCGGATAAATCTCTCCGAACACACCGATTTGGTCGACCTATTTGGAGCCGATGCTCCCGCCCAAGATGGTGCCGCGGGTCGGTTCTCGTGGCAGGACGCGCCATTCCTTCGTGCCATGCGGTGCGGCCATTGGGTCCTTCTCGACGAAATGAATTTAGCTTCGCAATCAGTATTAGAAGGACTTAACGCGTGTCTCGACCACCGGGGCCGCGCTTACGTGCCGGAGCTCGACCGAGAATTTGAATGCCACCGCGACTTTACGGTATTTGCCGCCCAAAATCCTCAGTCGCAGGGCGGTGGAAGAAAAGGACTTCCAAAATCATTTGTTAATCGGTTTTCTGTGGTCCACACCGACGTATTGGGGCGCGAAGATTTACAACGGATTGGAAGGAAACTTTACCGCGACATGGACGTAGAAGTGGTGGAGAAAGTTATTGATTTCGTGGTAGAATTGGACCGACAAGTAGGGGTAAAGTTTGGTTTTGCTGGTGGTCCATGGGAATTTAATTTAAGAGATAGTTTGAGATGGTTGAAATTGGCGGGAAGTACCAGAGGTGGTGGTGGAGGTGGACCCGGAGATAACGAGGATGGACCCGGAGATAACAATGCTAGTACCATTGCTAACCTCTTCCCTACCATTATCGCGCTGCGGTTTAGAGACCCTCGTGATCGCGCCGCCGCAGCCGCTCTTTTTACCGCCACCGTGGCATCACTTCCTTCCCCGCACCCATTTTTTCGCCGCGCTTCCAATTATGTCCAGGCCGGCTCCGCCCGTCTCCCTATCGATACCGCGAAGCCGTTCTATTCTGGGTCCACGCCCGTGCTACAATGTAACTTCCCTGCTGCCGAATCTATCATCCACTGTGTTAACCATCAACTCCCGGTAATTCTCGCTGGACCTTCCGCCAGTGGTAAGACGGAACTCGTACGACTGGTGGCGGCTGCCGCCGGAGCTCCTGTGGTGGAATTCGCCATGAATGGTGATATTGATGGTACCGATATTCTTGGTGGTTATGAACAAGTCGACCCCGTACGGGAAGTTAGTACCGTTGCCCTGCGCGCTACCGCGATCTTAAGATCTTTAGCCCGTGATGCTGACGCCACCGCCGCGCGTGTTTGCTACGATGCTATTGCCGCCACCGCCACTGAGCGTGACGCCGAGAACCTTAGCCGCGCGCTTATTCCTGTGGTCGAGGCGTTGGAAAATGTGGCGCCAGATCGTGCTACGCCGCTCCGCGAATGCGTCGACGCTCTCGCTAAACTTGCCGCGACAAACAATGACGGCGTACGGTTCCTGTGGTTCGACGGGCTCGTGGTAAAAGCTGTGGAATCTGGGTCCTGGCTCGTTCTAGATAATGCCAACCTCTGTTCACCTTCGGTCCTTGATCGTTTGAATTCTCTCCTTGAAGAGAATGGTTCTCTTATGGTGAATGAATGTCCTAATCCCGATGGACTGCCACGGGTCGTTACGCCGGCGCCAGGGTTCCAGCTTTTCATTACAATGGACCCACGCTACGGCGAGCTCTCGCGAGCTATGCGGAACCGGTCGATTGAAATTTACCTCGACGCGCTCGATGATCGTATGACGGATCTCGACCGCGAAATTGTTACTGGTCGCTCCGCCTGGGGTCGTGCGAGCTCGTACTATCCCGCGCTAGCAGATACTGCGCGTCGCGGTAACGTGGTGGAATTTCCTTCCGTGGCATCAGCTTTCGTTCCTTGGAGTGATATCGACGGAGAAGTAGGTCGTTGGGCTGAAACATGGAACGAGGAATTCATTTCTACTGCGAAAGCTTTGGCCGTAGCCAAAGGTTTTGGTGGTAATGCTTCCACAGAGTTTATTCATCCAGCAGCTAATGGTCCTAGCACCAGTTCTAGTACTACATCTAGTACCACTTCTGGGTCCATTGACGCCACCCTCGCCCTAGAATCGTGCGGGGCTGTGGTTCGCGCCGACCAAATTCTCGCCGCCCTCGCGGACGAAGCTACTTCCGGTAACGCGTCAAATCTTTCCTATCTCGCACGGTCAGCGGCAGTAGCTCTTGGACGGAGCGTACGTCGTTCACCTAAGCTCCCCGTCTACACTATCGTGGTAGCTGTGGCTACTGTTGTCCGGGCTCTGGTCCGTCCTGGTGCTAACTTTAGTGCTGTGCTTGAACTTGATGCTATTTGGCACGAATTGGTCGATGCATCGACCCATGGCCACGAAACGCGTCTTCGTGTCGCGCGCGATATGGTGGTAAAATGGGCCGAGGAAAATATTGTTCCCGATGAAGCTCGTGGTGACCTCGACCGAGCACTTACCGCACTTGCCCCGCTGCTTGAACTCAAATCCGGTCACGCTATGGCCACATTATGGAACGAATTTCTGACCCGAGTCCCACAAACCGCCGCTGGCTGGGCCCAATACGAAGCTTTAGGCCAAATATTTGCTGAATTCGATGCCATGGCCGCCCAACAGCCACTTAGCGCTATGCCAACTTTGGTCGGGCTCGTGCGAAGCCTCGTGCCAATTCGCGACGCTATTTTGAACGATGAAGTGTCTGATGAAGAGTTTACTCGCTTAGCCGCCGACCTCCGTCGTGGTATGGACGCCGTTAGTGGTGTTTCATCGACCCGGAATAATCGGGTTTCGACCCAATTTTCCATTATTGCCGTGTTTGTGGACTTGGCCCTTGGTTTTGACGGCATTTTACCGCCACATCTCGCCTTGCTCGCCCGGCGTCCTACGTCGAAGTTCGTGTCAGAAAATAAAGTTTTGACCGAGCGCTCGCCTAATTTGGGTTCTCTTAGGGCCTTGCTCTCCCACGACAACATGGTACAAATGGTTACTGACGATTCGCTCGTGGTGGCTTCTTCCACTTCTGCCAATAGTATAGGCAGAGTTCCTGGTAAATCCTTAGCGGAAACCGTGGGAGATGTATCGGAATTAGGTCGGACGTTAGCCGTACACTCGGCGGCTATTACCGCGCCAGACCTTAGGTCGATACTCGTGCTGTGGATTGAAAGTGTGGCGGTAACAGTGGGCGCGCCCGTGGTATGGTCGCACGACCACTACGTGGTAAGTGAAAATATTGATTATACTGATACCGCGCCCTCCGTGGTAGACGCCGTGGAACGGTATTTTGTTCCCGCACTAAACTCGCACGACCTCGGCCGCGCGTTCGTGTTATTTGCCGCCGGGGCTCTCCATCTTTACGTCCCCAACGAGCCCGTTGACCCCGCTATCGACCGCCACGTCAGCTACAATAAATATCTCCGCCAGAAGCAATGGGCCGAGAGTCTTATTTCCGCCTGGAACACCGCCGAAAGCGTTTTAAGTGGAACCATTATTCCGGCTGTAGCCGACCAACGGACGTACCTCGAGTCGACCTATGGCGAGGGCGAGGCGCCGCCTACAGTTTACCGAGACCCCGCGGTACCCATGGAACCACTCCACGAAGAATGGCGCGCGTTTATGGACTCCGCCGGCCGTGCCGACCGAATCGAATCACTCTTGGCTGAAGCTCTGGCGATGTCGCCCGAAAGCGAACGGTTAGTGGAAATGCTTCACCACAACGCCGACCAATTCTGCCGCCGTCTCGACCACCAATTTTCTCGGTTTTCCGACCTAAATCATTTGGTTCACGGCTATGTGGCGGCGTTACGGATCGGGCTCGACTTAGTGCGCGCTCAAAATACTGCCAGCTCGGCCCGTCTCCCGGCCCCATTATGGAACGAACCTAGTGCCATTGCTGCTACGAGCGCGACCGATCTCGATGCTTTAGTCGACGCTGGTCTTCTGTTTGTCGCCCGGCAGTCACCAGATTACGCCGTGGCTGATAAATTGGTAGTATTTATGGTACGAGTTCTCGTGGCCAACGGCCGGAAGCTTACAGATACCGCCGTAGGCCAGTGTTTTGAAGCTGTTCACGCCAGATGGACGGCGAGGGAACTTAAGCGCGCCCATGATGCCGCCCAAGAAGGTTCGATTTACCGCGACGCCGACCAAGACGCCGACGTGGAGCGCGAAATTAGAGCCCTTTTCCCTCAGTACGACGACGAAAATGAAATCGCCGTCACTAACCGCGTGCCCGTGGAAGACATTTACCGCGACCTAGCAGACACATTTGTACGGGCAGCGGAAGGAAATACGGCCCTGCTCGACCAATTAGTCCATGAAGGGGCCGAACTTCGGTCGAAAATCGACAATTCCGCTGAGTTTGGGTCGAATAGTAATACTTCTGGTGGTATTGCCGGAGTAATTATTGCTATTTCTGACGCCGTGAATACATTTAGTGGCACCGGTTCTGGTACCAATTTAAACTCTGGTACCAATATTGATTTCTACCGCGACTCTTCGCCCCAAGAAACAACGCGCTCGGTCGATCTCGTGGTAAATCTCGCGGCATCTAACGCCACCATTCTCGCCCAATGGCCCGATCACGCTACCCTTCGAGATATCGACCGGATTTGCCATGAATTCCTCGACCTCCCGGCCGACGCCCCCGTCGCCCGCCGGCTCCAAAAGATTGAACAACTCCTCACTTACGTCGCTCAGTGGCAAAAATACGCCAGCTCCGCGGTATCGCAGGCCGAGAGCTTGAGTCGCCTCACAGACGTAATTGTGTCGTGGCGGCGTCTTGAATTGTCGACGTGGCAACAACTTTTCCGCCACGAAGATATCGCTGCTACCGCCGAGCTTGGCCGCTGGTGGTTCCATTTATACAGCGTTATTGGCCGGGAAACGGATCCTACCGCCGTGGTGGCGGCATTAAACGTGTTCCTTAGTCAAACATCCGTGGGACAATTTGCCGCGCGCGTAGAGCTTGTGGCCGCATTTGGGTCCATACTCGACCCACAATCGGACCATTATACCGCGGTAGCTAATGTTGTCTCGTTCTACAGACAATTCGGTACCGCGGTAGAGGAAGGAATTGCTACCAAACGTCGGTCGTTAGAACGACAAATTAATGACGTTATTCGTCTCGCTTCCTGGAAGGATGTTAACATTGACGCCTTAAAACAAAGTGCTCGTCGGTCCCACGCCAGTCTTTATAAGGTGGTACGGGCGTATAGGAGTGTTTTGGGCGAAAGTGTGGGCCCAATTGTTGAAAAGGGTGTGCCTAGTCGTGGTAATTCAGTAGGACTTAGGTCCATTACCGCGGTAGAATCAATGGCATTTGACCCGGAAGTTATTCTCCGGAACGCCGAACGCGCTCCTGGATTTGCCTCTCGTCCTGCTCGTCTTAAAGATGTTGCTGCGTTAGACAGAAATATGGCGCGGTTCGTTTCCCAAGTGGCCCGCGATCGCCCTAGCTCGTTCCATTCCTACGTCCAGCTGGTGGTAGATGCGTCGACCGAACTCCAACGTGACACCCCATCTGTGTACTCCGACGACACAAAGAGCCAAATTGCTGCCCTTAAACAACAAAAGACAAAACTTTTAACGGAAACACTTAAGGAACTTAGGTCCATGGGACTTAGAACTACGGCCAAGCCCGACGTGGCTTCGGTCCAGAGTAGTAGTAACCTTATGCTTGCGATATCAGTTCCTTTTGGTGGTAATTTAGTCGAGTGCGACCGCGATTACTTCCGAATAATTGATCTTTTACCGCGTGTTCGCGCCAACGTCGGCCAACCTTCAGACGACCTTCCGCCCGACTCCGTGGCAGCTGGTTTCGCCGTGGCTCAAAATATGGTGTATTCCCTTATGGTGGCCAGAAAACCCGTGGCGGGAATTTCTCATTCAGTCAACCAATTAGCCGAACTCCACAAATCTGCCGCCGTAGCCGCCCTGGCTCTCGACTCAGGAACTCAACTTTTAGGTGAAAAATCATCTTCTATAAAGTCCTCCGTCGACGGTTACCGCAAATTCGTCCTGTGGATACCACGAATGGTAGCATTTTCGCGCCGCGCTTTAGCCGCAGTCGCCTTACTCTCGCACGACGACGTCGCCGTAGCTGAAAATATTATTACCGCTATTGAAAATAAGGGTAGTTCCATTACCGATTTATTCCAATCACTCGACGGAAATATCATTGATTCTTCGTACGAAACGGCATTAATGGCGGTAGAATCGTTCCAGAAGGATGTAGAATCACTCGTCCATGGTTGGACCGGTTCTACGGCATTTGTCGGTAAAATGATTGGTCAATGGATTGAAGCTGTGCACGTGACAGCACACGTGACTGAATCATCATTATCTTCGCTTGAAGAGGTAGACACACGACTCCAAGCCCTTACCCACAGAATCATGATTTCCGTGCAACGGTGCCGCGAGCTTGTGCCGAGTGCGGCCGACGATTGGTTTACTCAGGGCCAGAGGTTCGTGCTAGCATTAGTACGCGCGACGCAACATGAGGCGGTAATTACAGAATTATCCACCGCGATGGCGATGGTTAATGCACTCCCAAGTGATACCGCGACGCTGGCCACAGCTCTGGCGCTCATCGCCCTAGCACTTCCTGCCATTACGCACTACATTCATATGACTACCGCGATCCTCGACCTAGCGCGGACCCATTATCAAGATACCAGCCGAGGTGCATACACACTTTTAGCCACATTTAACACTCTTTTGACCCAAGGATTCTGTTCTCCTCAGGAAACCAAGGACGAAAACACAGAAAACCTTGAAGGAACGGGTCTGGGAGGCGGACAAGCGGATAATACTACAGAAGATGCCGATGCCGACTTTGATGAAGATCAAATGGAGAAAGAAAAAGAGGAAAATGATGATAAAAAAGATGATGAAGATAATGCAGAAGAAGATGAAAAAGATAATGCACAAGACGGAGATATTGATGGAGATATGGAAGATGCATCAGACCAATCGGACCAAGAAAATGATGATTTGGACGAAGAAGTTGATGATATTAATGATATGGATGTGAATGAAGTTGATGAAAAGATGTGGGAAGGTGATAATGAAGAGGAGGAGAAAGAGAAAGAAGCCGAAAAGGGAAAAGGACAAAAGGGAGAAGATGAAAAGGAGGGAGAAAAAGATGATGCACAAGACGCAAATGATGATGCAAAGGATGACGCACAAGACGCAAAGGATGATGCGAAAGAGGAAGGTGATGATGCCGATGACGCAGACGACGCAGATGACGCAGAAGACGGGTCTGAAGGTGAAGAAGAACAAGGTCAAGATGATACAGTAAAGAATGAAGAAGGAGAGCAAATGGATGATATAGAGCAACAAGAGGCTTTAGAGTTACCTGAAGATATGAATTTAGATGGAGATAGTGATGGAGATAGTGGAGAAGAAGATGAAGAAGATGAAGAAAGAGGTGATGAAATGGATATGGAAGAGGAGGAGAAAGAGGGGGATGATGCAGATGATGCAGGAGATGACGCAGAGGACGGAGTTAAGGACGAAAATGAAGAACAACAACTGGGAGAAGATGAACAAAAAGATACAGAAATGGAACCAGAAGTTAAAGAAGAAGGAGATGAAGAAATGGGAGAAGAAAATGAAGAGAAGGAAGAAAAAGAAAATGAAGAAGAAAAAGAAAATGAAGAAAAAGAAAATGAAGAAAAAGAAAATGAAGAAAAAGAAAATGAAGAAAAAGAAGAAGAAGAAGATAAAGAAGAGTCAAAAGAATCCCAACCAGAGTCACAACCAGAGTCAAATGACCAAGAAGAGTCAAATGAACAAGAGTCAAATGAACAAGGAGATCAAGCAGATGATAATCAAAATGAATTAAATGCCGATGCCGGTCAAGATATTGCCGGAAATGAAGATCCTAATCAAGATAAAGCCGATCCCCAAACCCAAGGAACCGATCCCGAAGCCGCTGAAGAGTCACCTGACAAAACCCCCAACGATTCCACTTCTAAACAGTCTCAAGGTGAAGAATCTCATACTCCTCAAGTATCTCCTGAGCTTAAACAACTTGGAGATGCTTTAAAAGAGTTCCATCGTCGTCATCAAGAAATTAAACCTCAATCGGAGTCAACAGCTTCAGAAAATCCTCAAGAATTTGAGCATAATGATGATGAAAATGCCGATACTCAAGCTATGGGATCCAGTGATGTTAAGCAGAGTATTGATGAAGATAAAGCCATTGATGGAGAGGATGAAGAAGATAATGAAGCAAAACCTGAGGAAGTTGGTGATAATGTTGAGGATATGGAAGATGTTGAAGGAGAAGGAGAAGGAGAAGGTGGAGAGGAAATTGGTAATGAAGCTAAAGAAGGTAAAGAAGATAAGGAAGTTGAAGATGAAGATGAAGAAGAAAATAAAGAAAAAGAGGAAGAAAAAGAAGATATTGATGAAGAAATTGATGAAGAAATGGATGAAAATGATGATGATATTGAAGAAATCACAGAAAACATTCATGAATCGTCTCTTGAAGATTTAGATGCTTCTAGAACCGCTTGGAACCAAAGTGTTCTTGATACTCAAGAACTTTCATCACGATTATGTGAACAACTTCGTCTTATTCTTGAACCAACCCTTGCTACCAAACTTAAAGGGGATTATAAAACAGGTAAACGTCTTAATATGAAGAGAATTATTCCATATATTGCTTCTGATTTCCGTAAAGATAAAATTTGGCTTAGAAGAACTCGTCCTTCTAAACGTCAATATCAAATCATGATTGCTGTAGATGATTCCAAGAGTATGAGTGAAGGAAATGTTAGTCATTTAGCATTTAATAGTATTGCTTTAGTATGTAAAGCCTTAACTCAACTTGAAAGTGGAGGTCTTTCAGTAGTTAAATTTGGAGAAAATGTTGATGTTGTTCATGGATTTGATACTCCTTTTACTAATGAATCTGGAGCCCAAATCTTTAATCAATTCCATTTCCAACAAACCAAAACTGATATCAAAAAACTTTGTTCTAAATCAGTGGAAATGTTTGAAACCATTCCTTCTGATCTTTGGAGACTTCAAATCATTCTTTCTGATGGTGTTTGTGAAGATCATCATAGTATTAGACAATTGGTAAGACGAGCTCGTGAATCTAGAATCATGTTGGTATTTGTTATAGTTGATGGAATTAATAATGAGAGTATTTTAGATATGTCTCAAGTTAAATATGATGTTGATAATAATGGAGGAAGTGTATTGAAAGTGGAGAAATATTTGGATGAATTTCCATTTGAGTTTTATGTTGTTGTTAAAGAGATTCGGGAGTTACCGGAGATGTTGGCTACGATTTTAAGACAGTATTTTGTTGCTGCTTCTGAGTGAAGATGATAAGGGAAGATGAGAAAATTTGCAGCCATTCCGGATTAGGAAGAGTGCAGCACAATGGAGAGGAAGTGATAGAAGTAGAGATAGTGATAGAAGTAGAGATAGAAAAACTATGTTAATTGAAATATACATTACTATGAAAGTATTGAAGATGGTGTTTTGAGAGCAGGTGGAAGTGTTGGAAATAGTAGAATATCTGAGAATGTAATATATTCTTTATGTTGAAGATGTTAAGTCATATGATCTTAGATCGTTTATTATTCTGATGGTATGCTAATTTATTTTGAGGTATTGAAGTGTTTTGAAGTGTTTTGAAGTGTTTTGAAGTGTTTTGAAGAAAATTTAAGTTACTTTTAACCCTTTCTCATGCAAATCTGACAATATTCTCAAGTTAATAATACTGTAATTATTTTACTTTTCTAATGACTATTATGTTAACGATATTCTGGAGGTAATTAAGTATGAAGATATAACTTTGTAATGACGAAACTTAAAACCTATTATGATGATACTGTTGTTACAACACCACTCTAATCCTCAACTTTAAACATTCTTCTTCTTCTTCTCTCCTCTTCTCTTTCTCTTCTTTCTTCTCTCTTTCTTTCCTGTCTAACTTTATCCTTATCCTCTCTTTTATTCTCCACCACTTTAGCTAAACATATCGATAAATCATCCAATTTACCACCAAAAGTACTGCTTCTTCCATACTTTTCTGGAAGCTCATTAACCCGTTCATTAAATGGCGTATAAGCATAATCATCAAAAGCGACTTCTTTAGCTCGAGCCAATATTCTATTGGCAGCCAGTCTCCATTCTCCATCTCCAATAAGTCCCACTATCTCATCGGGATAAAGATTATCACTAATTCCATCAGAACATAACACTACAATATCACCAAATTCAAGCTTAATAGACCCTAACCAAGCCATTTCTGAAGGTAATTGTGTCAATGTTTGAGTACCTATTTGTTTAGGACATAATGGAGATATCAATTGTTCAGGATTGGTCTTTATAATGGCCCCATCTCGAATGACAAACATCTTGGAATCCCCTATACTGATCATATTGAGATATTCACCACTTAACATCCCCAATATAAGAGTAGAACTTCCATTCATGCTCTGTAAGTCCATTAAATGAGACGTATGGAGGTAAGAATCATCAAGAACCTGATCAATATCACGAGAATTAAGATGATGAGGCATATGCTGAATCTTATACTCAGTTAAAAGTCGACTTAAAGTCTCCAACATTGATCGAGCCCAGATCCCCGAGCTTCGGTGTTCACCTTTACTTTCCCAACCACTGACACCATCAGCTACACCCAAAACCGTAGGAGAAACTAACATAGCATCATCACCAGCTAAGATAGAAAGAGTATCAACAGGAGATCCATGAGGTCTTCTTCGAGGAAGAAGGGAATTAAGCGAAGCCGGATCACTCAAATCAGATAATGAATGAATATTAGCCGTACTATGATGGGAATGGAAACTATATGAAGCATGAAGATAATCAAATTTATAGTTATCTATAGCAATTTTATTCATTTGGGCGTTAGTAATGAGAGGATATTGAATATAAGGAAGTGGAGAATCAAAGGAGGATTCATCATTGGAGTTATTTTGTGAATCATTTTTACCAAAAAGAGCATTTTTTCTTTTAACAAAAAAGTCTTTGGCTCCTTGGACGAGGGAATAGTGCCTTTTTATAGACGAAAAATCCCTCAAATAGGGGGCGGCGGCTAATCGAATGTAACTCATCATAAAGATAAAAACATCGGAATCGGACTTGTGATGACGCGAGCAGAGTCGTGCGGGGATTGAAAAGATCGATAATATGGGTAATAGAGAGATGGAGGGGAGGATTGGAGAAGGAAAGGGGAGTAGGCGTGCTAACAAAAGGTGTGGGGAATGACTAGAACACTCTGCAGACGAAAAAAGGGAGAAAAACGGACAAGTTTTGATATTACGTCCTAGGTCTCGGTGGTTAACCGACAGCGAGAGTTGAGAGTTCTCGAACAAGAGACAACTCAGGGAGAGAAGTCAGAGATAATATATACGATATACGATATACGATATATGATATATGATAAACGATATATGATATATTATATATTGCAATACCAATGTTTTCTAGAGCATTTGAAAAGTAGAATATCTTTAAAGTGTAGTGTATATTCTAGGACATATGATATCAGTATCTTCCTAAGTTCTTCATGACATCAACAACTTTCTAAGTCCTCCTTAACATCAACAACTTCCTTAAGACTTCTTCACAAGTAATCCCCATTCTCCTCTAATATCTTATCTAAACACGTCTCCAACTCCTTCATCAATCTCTCATTATTCTCATCAAACAGTAATCCTCTTTGATAATCAGCTCTTGCTAATTCATAATTCCCTAAAAAGTAATTAGCAACCCCTCTTCTTAAAAAATTATCTGGAGTACACATTTGCATACTAAGTAACATATCAACATCATTAAATGCTAATAAATAATGCTTTGCTTTAAGATATGAATCAGTACGCGACATTAAAAACATTCCAAGTTCTTGAAGAGTTCCTTGAAACAGTTCGAATTTATGTCTTCTAGAAATCATAGCTATTCCTATTGTAAATTGTTTAATGGCTTCATCGAATTTATTTTGTTTAAAAGCACTAACTCCTCCTTGATAAAGTTTTTTTATCATAGTACTAAGATCTTTGTTGAAATTTTCTGTTGTTGCTGGTGGTGGTACATCTTGACCGTTAGCGATGATTTCTGATGTGAGTGTGTTTAGTTGATTTATGTCGAGATGAAGCGATTGAGGGATGGATTCTGGGGCCGTGATTGTTTTAGATTTGGCGTCGTATTTAAAAGGTGTCATATTGATTGAGTTCTTTGTATTTGAGTTCTTGAATGAAGTGAGACGTCAAACAGTGAGAAGTGAAAAAGTACTCCAGAGTTCTCGAACAAAGAGATAATATATTTATCATATATGAAATGTGAAATATGAGATGTGAAATATGATATATGATATGTAATATATAATATATATTATATAACACAACCACAAAGACAAGTACAATAACAACACAATTACGACACTCTTACAACACTATTACAAGTACTGCAAGAGTAATTACTTGAGCACATACACGACCTTGATCTGGGACCCTTGTATTATATGCAGTACACGTAGCTCAGTCATATAAGTCCCCCTATTTAAAACCATAGGTTTTAGGGAGGAATGGTTACAAAACAAAGGCGTTTGTTACTGGGGAGCGCTGGGAATCAGTAGAAAGTTTAACATTAGAAAAAGAGCTACTAATAGTGGAGTTGAAAGGGGTTATTTTAAGTGGTAGTTGATCAAGGACACGACCTTGATCTAGGAATCTCTTGTCTTATATGCAGTACACTTACCTCAGTCATATAACCCTCTATATAAAAGAGGTTAAAGTTTTAGGGTTTGGTTTGAAATTTTGGCAATTGTCAGAGGGAAAGGAAAGGAACAAACTCCCTTTTCTAACAATAGAAAAAAAGCCAACAGACAATGTTTTATGGCTGGAATTAGATAGTAAATGGGTACGCACACGACCACAAACTATCACCAATTATATGCTCTCTCCCATCCCTCTTCTTTATTCTTTGTTTCCATGAAGTATCCTAGACCTATTCACAACTCAAAGACCAACTTACCTCTACATTCCACCCGCTACCGGGTCAATAATTAGTGATAGAAGTTCTTCCCCAGTCTGACCCTCGCACGACCCCTCTACACCCCATCCGCACTCCTCATCTCATCTCATCAATTTTTCACTTTACTCATCACATCATGAGAGTGTATCAGTGTCATTTCTGTTCATCACCAGTTTATCCCCTTCATGGGATCATGTTTGTGCGTAATGACGCCAAGGAGTTTAGGTTCTGTCGTTCTAAATGTCATAAAGCTTTCAAACACAGAAGAAATCCAAGAAAATTGAAATGGACTAAAGCATTTAGAAAAGCTGCTGGAAAAGAATTGGTTGTTGATTCTACATTAACATTTGCTGCTAGAAGAAATGTTCCTGTAAGATATAATAGAGATTTAGTGGCTACTACATTGAAGGCTATGTCAAGAGTTGAAGAAATTAGACAAAAGAGAGAAAGAGCCTTCTATAGAAATAGAATGAGAGGTAATAAAGATAAGATGTTAGCTGCTGATAAGAAATTGATTGAAGATAATCCACAATTAATTAAGATGAGAGAAGTTGAGATGAGAAGAGCAGCAGAAAAGGCTGAAGCTAAAGAACAAGGAATGGAAGTTGAAGAGGAAGAAGAACAAGAAGAACAAGAAGAAGAATCTGATATGGATATTGAATCAGAAGAAGAAGAAGAGAAAGAAAAAGTTAAACAAAAGGTTTTGGTTAAGAATAAAAAGAAGGCTAAGAGAAGTTAGAAATGATTGTTTATAAGTAAATGTAGCATACTTAATATAAAGAAAAGAGAGAGTAGGGAGAGTAGTATAGATGAGTATTATGTAATAGATGTATGTTATAGGTGTATGTTATAGTAATTCTATGTAATACCTACTATGTAACATACTCTATGTAATACTAATACCTACTATGTAATACCTACTATGCAACATACTCTATGACACTATGCAGTATGTAATACATACTCTCTAACCCCTATAATATTTCATTATATCTTACTATCTCACTATCTCACTATCTCACTTTAATATAGTTATATGTAATAACTGATACATGACAAGTAATAAGTAGTATCATCAATATCTTCAGTATTAGAATTATCGTTTAATATCATCAGTATTAGAATTAATATCTTCATGTAATCTGTAATATATTTGTTATATCAATGTCATTCACACTAATATCTTTTCGTCATTATAATATGAATAAGAATTGTCATTGGATGTATTGTCTAGTGAATAATGTTGATACTAGATTAGTTATGTAAAGGAGTTTACACTACATCTCAATCTCAATGTCACAACATTATCATCTCAATCATATTGTCTCATTAACAATATCTCACCTTCTAGAAGTGAATCAAGACTTATTTTACTTCTTAGTTACTTCCTCCTCACTAAAGCCTTCTCAGGACTACTTTTACTTCCTTCTTAGTTACTTTATCCCTACGACTTCACTCTCGTTATAACTGGCCAATATGGCTTCTGTCTATACTCATCCTCCACACGCGTCTCTTCTATCACCTCCTCCTTAACCTGTTTTGCTCCTAACATCATCGCCACTGTATAATTATGAACATCACTATGAATTCTATGATCTTGAAACCTTTTCTCTCCTTCATTTTCATCATCAAATCTTCTTTTTCGGTTATTTTCCATCATTGTGATGTATCAACACAAACACAAAACACAAAACGCAAACGCAAAAACCACAAATACAGAAAAAAAAAAAACCCCTCTCAAATCATCATCACCGTGCGAAATATATATCTATAATCATGTCAGAAACTCATATAAAACATAGTGCTAATCGCGGAATACTACTGCAAATAGATAAAGAAACAATATTTTTTGTAAAGTCGAGCACGCCTTTTATATCGGCAGTGAAACGAGTACAAAAAATGAACCATAGACTCGAAAAGGGACGGATGATGAAGGTTAAAGGGGTTAAGATTAAAGGTATGGGGAAAGCTATAGAGAAGACACTTGCAATAGGAAATTATTTTAGAGAGAGAGAGTATAAAGTGGAGGTAATTACGGGGAGTGAGGAAGTATTGGATGAGTTTTTGGGGGAAGAGAGAAGGTATGAGAAGAGAATGGTTAGTTTTGTGGAGGTGACACTAATGAAGTGATGAGAAGAAGAGAGAAGAAGAGAGAAGAAGAGAGAAGAAGAAGTCTTTTGTGAAGTGAAAGAGTTCAAAGAAGAGAACATCATAGAAGAGAATAGAAGAAGGAAGTCTTTTGTGTAGAACATCATAGAAGTCTTTTGTGGAGAACATCATAGAAGTCTTTAAGACTATAGAACATCATAGAAGTATTCATAGAAGTCTTCATAAAACTAATGACTTCTACACTTAAACATTATAGATCATAGTATGTATTATAGTTTATTATAGTCATATACGTCATTTCAGGGGTAATGTTATAGGTCGATGTTGTGGTGGTGTAGGTCCACCATCGTCCTACTCTAGGTCCACCATCATCCTACTCTAGGTCCACCATCGTCCTACTCCAGATGCGCCCTGGCCTCACCCTTAACCTCACATCTCTCTTTAATATACTTCAACTCCATTATATGTTTCTCTGACATCATTGCTTTCTTTTCCTTTTTCGTTCTTTGTCCATATTGTTCCTCATAATCAACACTTTCATCAACTCCAAATGCTTTCTCCGCTTTTCTTATCATTTCCATACATTTATCATAATCTCTATCATAATAAGCTTTTTCACAACTATGAAGCATCATTACTCGAAGTTTAGAAGGATGAAGTTGATCTAGTTGGGCGTGGTATAACCAATCATCTGTATTAAGAAGTGGTCCTGTTTGCAGGAATTCGGTTTTTTGGGCTTCGTATTCTTGTGGGGTTTGGGATTTTCTTGTTTTAGCCATAATGTAGAAGTATTAGAAGTAGAAATCTTTAGCGAAGTGGAAGGCTTTTGAGATGATGTTACCCGGATAGATCCAAACAGAAGTCTTTAGTTAAAGGAAAGGTATTGAAGAGATGATTCCAAATCCTTTGAATGATACTTTAGACGATGTATAGAACTAAATAGAGGAGAATTAAGGTCAATTAAGAAAAACATACACCACTATAATTGTAGTTACCCGGACGAGACCTTTGTATTTGTGGATTTTGAGTTTGTGCACTCTTTGTGTTTGTGCACTCTTTGTGTTTGTGGATTTTGTATTTGCGCACTCTTTGTATTTGCGCACTCTTTGTGTTTTAGCACTCCATCCCCTTTTCTGTACTGCTCGTGGTGGCTGCCGCGGTGTCTTCCACCACCTTTTTTTCTGCTCGCGGTAATAATCACCTTAATTTGTTCTGCCGTTGCACGGACCCTCTCCCTATTTAATCTCTTGTCGCGGTACTCCTCACCCTTCCACCATCGTAACATTATGTTCCAAATAACCCCCTCCAACGCCAAAACATTAACCTCCCACTACGATAACTTCCTTTTCGACTGTGACGGAGTTATTTGGCTCGATGAAGCCCTTATTCCCGGCGTAAAACAAACCCTTTTAACCCTAAAATCTTTAGGTAAACGAGTTGCTTTCATCACCAATAACTCGTCCAAATCTCGGAACGAATATTTGGCTAAATTCCTTCGTTTAGGCATTGATGATGTCACCAATGACATGATATATCCCACGTGCTACGCCGCCGCCATGGAACTTCACCGTCTTAAAATCCCTAAAGGCTCTAAAGTATGGGTTTTAGGTGATCATGGTATTGAAGAAGAGCTTAAAATCCAAGGTTACGTGCCACTAGGGGGGCTGGACCCAAGCTTGGACCTGGAATTCGACCCAGATCATCCTTTGCTTCAGGTCGACCCCGAAGTAAAAGCCGTAGTAGTTGGGTCCACAAAACAATTCAGTTATATGAAAATAGCGCTGACTTTGCAATACCTTTTACACAAAAACAAATCCATTCCTTTTATTGGTACAAACATAGATCGGAGTTACCCGGGGCCCAATGGGTTAGTGTTACCCGCCGGGGGGAGTGTGGTGAATTTGATGGAATATACGGCTAATAGAAGCTTTATTAGTGTAGGGAAACCAAGTACATTGTTCCTTGATATGGTACTAGAAAGTCAGGGATTCGACCGAGAAAGAACACTTATGGTGGGAGATACTCTTTATACCGATATAAAGTTTGGCAATGATGGGAAACTTGGTGGTAATAATGGAGGTAGTTTACTTGTGTTAACAGGAGGAAGTACAAAAGAAGATATGGAGAGAGTTGAAGAGGAACTGAAGCCGAGGTATTATATGGAGAGTATAGGGGAGTTGGGAGGTTGGGTCGAGGAGTAATTTATTTACCACGAGAAGTAGTTTATTTACCACGAGAAGTAGTTTATTTACCACGAGAAGTAGTTTATTTACCACGAGAAGTAGTTTATTTACCACGAAAAGTAGTTTATTTACTGCGACAAGTAGATTAATTACTGCGAAGAGTATTTTCATTACCGCCACGCCCGTGGTAACTTCCTTCCACCATACAACCTTAGCTCTTAGAAGTAGATTTTGATTTTAGAAGTAGATTATGATTAGAACAAATAATTAGATAATTAGATATTAGAGCAATATATAACATTTGGGTAGTAGGTCGTAGTGCATACTCCATACACCATACTCCTTAGACTATACTCCTGTGTAATTACCGCGAATGAATTCACTCTAGGTCCATGGTCGCGGTGGCTTCGACCTACAGCTGGTACTACAACGGAGTATTACTAATAGATATTTACATTTAACCTGAAGTATTGTGATGTGTTACAGTGATGTGTTACAGTGATGTGTTACAGTGATGTGTTACAGTGATGTGTTAGTGACATGTTACAGTAACATAACACAGTAACACAGTACAGTACCATGTTACAGTGACACATCACATATTACTCATCACATCCCATCACTTCACTCACCGCCACACTCGCAGTAATCTAAGTCCATCTTTCCCTAATCCTTCCTATCTCTGTATTATTTTTAGTACCGCCTTCGCACTATGGAAAAAACACTACCGCCTCCTCACACACTACCGCCACCGCGCACTCACTGTTATCGCACTAATCACATTAATCACACTGATTCCACTACTCCTCCCCCATGATCAACTTCACCGGTCAAACCCGTAAACGTAACATTAACTTAGGTGATAGACGTCTGGCTGGTGTTTCTGGAACCAGTTTTCTCGATAGAACTAAAGCTCAACGTCATCAAAGAGAATTACAACGGTTACAAACGCGTTCTGCTAATGTAATCGTGGTTGCCGTTAGCCGCTACCTTGAGCTTCGGCGGCAAGCTGATTCTTTAGTACGGAATTGGATGGATTCTGGACCTAAGAATGAATTGGAATTCCAATTTTGGGCTTGTGAATTTATGTTTTTGGCTAAATATTCCTTCCGGTATTGGCCTGAGGCGGGTAATTTTGCTATAGAAAAGGTATTAAATGTGGCGCCATCGTGGAAATTGGGTTATACTGCAGGTAAGTCCCTTGTTGAAGGTGCTTTACTATTGAATCTGGCTCCAAATGCTCTTGATTTGGTTCTTTTGGTGTTGAATTCTGATGTATCTCTGGGTTTAAGTTACCCGGACGTGCTCGGCCGGGTAATTTCCTCCCCTTCCACAACTTTGTGGCCCAACCACAAACTCCACTCTGTGGCCTATACAATAAATGTTAATGATTTGGAACCATTTGTGACGTATTTATCACGTGAAAGTGATCTCCCCGGTGATATTGATGTTTTAAATCGGGTATTTTCCACACAAAAAGCTATAAATCTCATCAATACCGTTGATGATTATGGAAAATTACAAATTCTTATCAATTATCTTCGGAGTCATTCTTCATCCGAGTTTTCTATAGCAGATCACGTCAGTCTTGGAGGAATTCTTTCCACTATTGCTTTCTCTGTGTTTTGTGAAGGAGAGCCGGAATCTCCTAATTCATTTACTGTATCTAAAGCCAATTACAGTCTAATAATAAGATTATATGAATCTGATTTCATTGATAAAGCTATAACCCTTTTAGGTAACACTTCCACCAGCAAAATGTGTTTAAATATCATCACGGCTTTATTACATTTGATCCCAGAGAATAAAACAAAGATTTGTCTGGTGATTACTGTAATTCCTAATTCATTTACTTGGTTTTATAATAATATTAAACTGCATTCTGTGTATAAAGAATTTGAAGAAACCATTGAATCAGGAAAAGATTATATTCCTCCTCAACAATTTAAAGTATTGTATGAAGATAATAATGATTATGAAAAAACCCAATTTTGGAAAGGACTTTTCACTTTTGAAGAGCTTTATTCTTATTGGTTGATTGTATCTAATGATTTAGAAAGTTTTAACCCAGAAAAGCTTTCATTGGAAGAGATTAAACTGTTTTCAGGGTTACTAAAAGTACTTTGTTTATCACTTATATTCTATACAAGAACTCAGGGCAAAGTTTCAACTGAACTTAATAAACTCGAATCCACTTCAGTATCATTAATTAATCAATTCTATAGAAAAACTTTACGATTAAAGCTTTTAGATAAACTGTTTTGGAAAGCAAATCGTCTTGATTTGAATGTGGATTCTATGATTCAAGCTTTAGCTGAAGCTGAAGATCAAGATAGTGATGAAGAAAATGAAGAAAGTAATGTTAAATTTAATCCTAAACTTAAATTGTCTTCTTCTTCAGACATCTCAGCCAAGCTTGAAATCTTAAATAAACTTCCATTTGTTATGGATTTTGACCTGAGAGTACAAATATTTCGAAGTCTTATTGAATTAGATCGTCAAAGTCGTTCTGATTCCACAATGTTTGCTATGTTTGAACCTCCAAAACTTCAAGCTGAAATAAGAAGAGATCATTTACTTGAAGATGCATTTGAAAGTTTTAGTTCAGAAGGTCCTGGATTTAAAAATAAAATTCATGTGACTTTCTTTGATAAATATGGTCAACGAGAAGCTGGGATTGATGGAGGAGGTATCACCAAAGAGTTTTTAAATAGTGTTGTAGCAGAAGGATTTCATCCAAAAGCAGGATTATTTAAAGAATCAGCACAAAAACAACTTTATCCCAATGAAGAAATTTACCTTAAAGCTATAAGAAATATTGATGTGGAACAACAAAAACAAAGTATGAATTATTTTCGATTTCTTGGTAATATTGTGGGGAAATGTCTTTATGAAAATGTATTGATAGATATTTCATTTGCCCCATTTTTTCTTAACAAATGGTGTAGTTCACAAGGACTGGTGAAGAATTCTATTAATGATTTAAGTTCTTTGGATGAAGAACTTTATGTTAACCTTATGAAGCTTATGAAAATGAGTGATTCCGAAGTTAGTCTGATGGATTTAAGCTTTATGACAAACCATATCCTTAATAATAATCAGTATACGTTCCCATTAATGGGACAAGGAACTACACCAGTTACTGGAACCAATAAGCTATTATATATTCATCAATTAGCCAATTTTAAGCTTAATACCACTATAGATGTTCAAGCTAAAAAGTTCTTGGAAGGAGTTTTTGAGCTTATTTCAGCCCGATGGCTTCGAATTTTTGATTCTTATGAACTTCAAATGCTTATTTCAGGCTCAGCTCATAATATTGATGTTAATGATTGGAAACAAAACCTGGAATATGGAGGATATTTTGATGATGATGAAACCGTAACTATGTTTTGGGATGTGATTGAACATGACTTTAATGATGAACAAAAAGGACAATTACTTAAATTTGTTACTTCTGTATCACGACCTCCATTATTAGGATTTTCTAGTTTAAGTCCGCGCTTTGGAATTAGAAATGCTTATAGAGATATGGATAGACTTCCTACGGCTTCAACGTGTGTGAATTTGTTAAAGTTGCCTGATTATAGAGATAGAAAGGTATTGAAGGAGAAGTTATTGTTAGCTATTAGTATGAATTCTGGGTTTGATTTGTCGTGATGGAGTTTATGGTGAAGCGAGAGATCTCAAGGAGGTTTAACATTAGGCTTTAATCTTGAATGAAGTGAGAGATTAGACATGTGTTAATGTTTAGAATTGTCTAGAACCTTATAAACCACGACAAAACCTCCACCATATCACCTCATCCTTTGCTATGTTAACCTCGTATTATATATCTGTATAGAAATGACGTCAAAAAGTACTTTCAATCACCTCCACCACCTCCAAACCTCAAAAACCTCAAAATGGCTGCAAATACTCTCTCTTTTAAGCGAGCTTCGGTGCATATGGCGGTACACGACTTTATGTGCCTTGCACCCCTCTGTCGCACCCCTCTGTCGCACCCCCACCACCGCACGACCCCCTCACTCAGTGAAATTCTCTGAAAAACTTCTTTCTCCATTATGAATAAAGTTTGGAGAATTGTCAGTGTAAGGCTGAAACCAAGGTTGTCCCAATATGGCAATTGCCGGCGTCAAGCATCAGTAATTCCAAAGATAAACATAACGCCTACTTCAGGCATTCACACCTCCCCACGTCGCCAATTCAACCCTATGACATTGGTAGAAGAACTTCAAGGTGATGAGAAAAAGCGCGGGTCAGAGTCGAACCTGCGCCAGGAATTTAGAGACTTCTTAACCAAGTGTTTAGAGACTATTGGTATCACTCTAAGTTCCGTGGCCATGCTCGGGGTAGCCGGATACCTTTACCATACATTTTACCACGTCCAAGTGCTCAAAAAAATGGACCTAGCGTTTGAAAAAGGTGATCCTGCTTACCAATTATCCATCCATAAACGTACAAATAAACATGTGGAGGAAGATGACTGTGTGGACCACGACCTCAGTCAATATTGGGTAGAAAGACCTCAACAACAGCTTTTAGATGATATTGTTTCCGGAAAAATTGTCGGAAGATACTTTCTTTTAGTGGGGGAGAAAGGAACGGGGAAAACCACACTTCTTTTGGAATCCATGAAGAAAGTTGATGGTCATAATGTAGCTATATTTGATGCACATGCTGATCCCGAGATCTTCCGAATCCGATTAGGAAGAGCTCTTAATTATACATTTAATGAGGATTATATCGGATCATTATTTAGTATTAAAGGACCTCGGGATACTACGGCATTACTTGATATAGAAAGAGCTTTTAATAAACTTGAAGAATTGGCTATGACCCGGACGGCTAAAACCGGAAGTAAACCTTTGGTAATGATTATAAATAATGCCCATTTAATTAAAGAAAATGAAGAAGGGATTAAATTAGTAGAACTTTTGCAGCAAAAAGCTGAAAGTTTGAGTGGATCCGGGCTCATGACGATTATCTTTAATTCTGATGATTATTGGGTTTATGAAAAGCTTAAAAAACTTGGAACTCGACTTGAATTGGTAAATGTACGAGATTTTAATCGATTTGAAACTGTTAAAGCATTGAAATTTATACGAGAAAAACATTTTTCATCATCAAAATATCCTGATCTTCAAGTCACAGAAGCTGATTGTCATCGAGTTTATGATTTAATTGGAGGAAGACCTCAACATATTCTGCAAGTAGCTAGACATAGAAATATTGTTAAAGCATGTCAAGAACTTATTGAAAGAGAGAAAACATGGTTTTTAAATCAATGTGGACTTATAGGAATGGCTATGGATGATGATGTAATGGAACATGGGAAATATAGTTCAAGTGCTATGATGTTAATGAGAGATTTTGTAGAAATGGATAGAAATAAATCCAATACTTTAATCCTTCCTGGAGGTCCTAAAGATATTGATAGAGAGAAATCTCATGAATTACCAGAACTTCCATTATGGAGAGCTCGTCAAATCATGACTCGTCCTGATTATATTCAACAATATGATAATATGAATATATTTACTATAGATTCTGAGTCTCGTGTTAGAGCTGATCTGGTTCCTATGATGAGAGCATTTCATGAAATAGCTGATTCTGAAAGATTTGATGAATTATTAGATGATACTATTGAAAGAGTAGCTGATATTGAATCATTGAATAGAACTAGAGAGATTTTAATTAAAGATTTGAATTTGGGAAGTATTTATAAATTTGGTGATAAACAAGTTTCATTAGATAAGAGTTATCGTCATAAGCTTAAAGTTGGAGATGAAGAAGAAGAAGATTCTCCTTATTTGTTAGAGGATATAAAGAGAGATGATATAATGAGAAGGAGGAGTAAAAGGATGCCACGGGGGTATTTATCACAAGGGATGGAGTATGATATTGATATTAGTAGGAAGGGGGAGGGGGAGAAGTCATGAGAGGAGTCTGAAGGGAGAGACTTCTTTAAGGGTTTAGGTTTAATAGTGAGGGTTTAGGTTTAATAGTGAGGGTTTAGGTTTAATAGTGAGGGTTTAGGTTTAATAGTGAGGGTTCTAGGTCCAATAGTGAGGGTTTAGGTCCAATAATGAGGGTTTAGGTCCAATAGTGAGGGTTTAGGTCCAATAATGAGGGTTCTAGGTCCAATACTAAAGGTTTAGGTCCAATACTAAAGGTTCTAGGTCCAATACTAAAGGTTCTAGGTCCAATACTAAAGGTTCTAGGTCCAATACTAAAGGTTTTAGGTCCAATACTAAAGGTTTAGGTCCAAAGAATTCTTGAACGAGAGACTAGGTCCAACTTCTATATACTTCTAATATAAACCATTACCTAGATTAAACTTTTTATGCTTGTGACATTTATATTTGTGGTTCTCAATTTTTGCTTGTGAGTTTGAGTTTGAGTCCCTCGGTTTGTGTTTGAGTTTGTGTTTGTGTCTCGTAGGTCCTCAGGCCTCAGGTCCTCAGGCCTCAGGTCTCAGAACCTCAGGTCCTCAGGACTCCGGCCCCCAAACCCTTCGCGGACCTCGGCTTTTTCCCCGCAAACTCTCACTTATAAAAATATCACCATTTCTCTCTTCCTCCACCTTTTCCTTCTTTTTCCTCTTCCTCCACCTTTTCCTCCCTTCATGTTCTCCGTACAAAAAAAAACAATTGAAGCTCATTATCCTCGTTTCAGAGGTTCTACAATCCTCCCTGAAGATCGTTTAAAAGTCGTCTACAATAAATACACCACCACCAATCCTTCTCCTGACAAAATTAGAATCAATCTTATCTTTGCTCATGGTACAGGAATGAATAAACTGATTTGGGAATATCATATTACTCGATTATTTGAAATATCAAATAATGGTAGATCCAATTGGTACCTCGGTAGTGCTATAACTTTTGATGCCGCGTGTCATGGAGATTCTGCTTTACTCAATATGGGTAAAGTAGGTTGGACTTATGGTTGGCCTGATGGTGGTAAAGATATGATTAAAATTGTTAATCATGAAATTGATACCACAGGAGATTTTATTAATGGAGCCACGTCAAAGAATATTGCCATTGGTCATTCTTTAGGTGGATATGCTACTATCTCAGCTGGGTATTTGGAACCAGATATGTTTGATACTATAATGCCTGTAGAAGCTGTATTTTATACAGAAGCAGGAGCCGAAAAGATCTTTATTCCACGATTTCTTAAGATTTCCAAGATGATTATTGATAGTTTTGATAGTTTTGAAGAATTTTATCAATACTATGGGAAAATGTCATTCTACGCTACAATGGATAAAAAAGTTAAACATAAATATATTGCTGATGAATGTTATCAAGTATATGATGCAGCCACAAAAGAAACCAAATATAAACTGAAAACCAATAAAAATAATCAATTAGCTACATATTTCAGTGCTTATTTTTATCTTCAACAAGGAATGGATATGATACCCCATATTCGTAGTCATATAGTATTTGTAACGGGATCAGAAGCTACATGGAATGCTCCTAATGCCCCTAATTATTTTAAAACCCATGTTGCTGATGAGAAGAAATTGGATATGAAAGTGATTAAAGGAAGTCATTTAGCTCATGGAGATAGTCCAGAAGAAATGATTGATGTTATTGTGGAAGCTTGTGATAAAAGAGGAGAAGCTGGTATTAAAGAGAAGAATAATTGGCCTGAGTATAAGTATGGAGGAGATAGAAAGAAGATTATGGAGGATAGAATGGGGATGTTAATGGGAGGGAAGATTCCTGAGCTGGTTGATTATAGTAAGTCTAAGCTTTAGCTGAGGGGGAAGTTTTAAAAGAGTAGAGTTTAAGGTCGTAAAAGAGTAGAGTTTGAAGAACAGTTACTCATTGAACGTTTATAGATAAATATATTTGTTGAAAATTATTGTATTTGTAAACTTTGAATTGTGCGATATAGTAAGTTTGTGTACTGATAATGTGTTTGTGTACTGATAATGTGTTTGTGAACTTTGATAAAATTTGATTGTGTTTGATTGTGTTTGTGAACTTTATAGTGTGAATTTGTATCATAGTTATCTCTTTGTGTTCTTTATCTCTTTGTGTTATTCTCTTTCTTCTCTTTTCTTCTTCTCTTTTCTCTTTTCTTCTTCTCTTTTCTCTTTTCTCTTTCTCCTCCTCTCCTCTCCTCTCCTCTTCACCTCTTCTCACTTCTTCTCACTTCTCAATTTTTTTCTCAACTCATCGCAATGGCATCTCTGACAGTAATAGCTCATATAGTGGATTATTTAGATAAAGAAGGGTTTGAAGAGACTAAAAAAGTGTTTGAAAAGGAGTTGGAGAAGAGGGGGGATGTAAAGGTGGATGAAGGGGGAAGTGGAAGTGGTAGTGAAGGTGATGATGATAGTAGTGATAGTGATGATAGTGATAGTGATGGTAGTGATTCTGATAGTGATTCTAGTGATTCTGATAGTGATTCTAGTGATTCTGACTCCAGTGACAGTGACTCAAGTGACTCTGAAAAGAGTGATAATGAAAAGAAGGAGAAGAAGGATACTGAGAAGAGTGAATCTGATTCATCTGATTCAAGTGATTCCGATTCAAGTGATTCTGATTCCAGTGATTCTGATTCCAGTGATTCCGATTCAAGTGATTCTAGTGATTCTGACTCTGATTCTAGTTCTAGTTCTGATTCTGACTCCAGTGATTCAAGTTCTGACTCCAGTGATTCCGACTCCTCCTCCAGTGATTCCGACTCCTCCTCCAGTGATTCTGATTCTGATTCCAAAAAGAGTGAAACTAAAAAGAGTGACTCCAAAAAGAATGATTCCAGTTCTGACTCAGATTCCAGTTCTGACTCAGATTCCAGTTCTGACTCAGATTCCAGTTCTGACTCCGACTCAGACTCAGACTCCACCTCCACCTCCAAAACCTCCTCAAAACCATCCTCCAAACAACAAAATTCAACTTCTTCTGAAACAAATTCTCCATCTCCTCCATCTTCCCCAAAAAGAAAACATTCCTTCTCCTTAACTCCTATTAAAAAACCAAAACTTGAACAATTACCTCGTACTCCTTCAGAAACCCCTGAATCCAATGATTCTCATGAAAAACATCATTTTTCTCGTGTTGATCGTTCTAAAATCAATTTTGCTAATGATGTTCTTAAAAATAATTCCTATCAAGGTATGGCTGGTGATTGGGGTGGAATGGCTAATGATCGTTTAGGTCAAGTTAGAGGTAAAGATTTCACTAAAAATAAAAATAAACTAAAAAAAGGGTCTTATAAAGGTGGTTCTATAACCTTAGCTTCTGGGTCTTATAAATTTGATGATTAGAGTATATATATGGTTGTATTTATATAGTTGTATTTATATACGATAGAGAAATAGAGATAGAGATATGGAGAGATGGGGTCATGTGACGGGCACGTGACTCGGGTCTGCCACACCTTCCCTCTTGATTGCCTATTTAGCTATTACTACTCTACGCACTTAATCTGCTTACAAACTTATCCTCATGTCCCGTAGATCAGTCAATCCTGTTAACTATACAGAGCTTGAACAAGGGAACTTTTCTGATTCCGATTCTGATGAGTACCAAGAACTGGGACCTGAGGTCCTGAGGTCCCGGGACCTGAGATCTCGGGACCTGAGGTCCAGGTCCTTAGAACCTCGAGACCCCAAACGGAAAAAATCTCAGGTCCAATCATCTCAGGTCCAATCATCTCAGGTCCAACAGGTCCAAGAGGTCCCACCGGCCCCAGCAGCTCCTGAAGGTTTCACTGATGATGTGGTAGAGTTATCACCAGAACTTCCACCGGATTATGTTCCTGATGCCGTATCTAAAGCCTTTGGTCGGTCTGATTTTTCCTATTTAAAACTAAAACCGGATCATTTTTCCCGGCCACTTTGGATTTCTCCTAAAGATTGTAAGATTATTCTTGAATCATTCTCGCCATTGGCTGAACAGGCTCAGGATTTCCTTATTACCATTGCTGAGCCGGTGTCGCGGCCGGCCCATATCCATGAGTATAAAATTACTGCCTATTCGCTCTACGCCGCGGTATCAGTAGGGCTAGAGACTGAAGATATTATTCAAGTATTGAACCGATTAAGTAAGGTGCCGGTGGCAGAAAGTATTGTAAATTTCATTCGGAGTGCTACAGTATCGTACGGGAAAGTTAAATTAGTGTTGAAAAATACTCGGTACTTTGTGGAAAGTGCACTGGGAGAGGTATTACTGATGTTATTACGAGATGAGGTGATTGGTCCGTTACGGATTAATTCGGAGGAGGGGGTGGGTCTGGGTCTGGGACCTAGTGCGACGGGACCTGGGTCCAATGGACCTAGTGCGACGGGACCTGGGTCTGGGTCCAATGGACCTGGGTCCAATCCACAAGACCCTACTGGACCTCCACAGGACCTGACGGACCCCACCCTCGACCAGGGCCTCGACGACGATATGGTTCATTCCTTCGAAATCGCCAACCATTCCGTCGAAATCATTAAACGGCGGTGTGTGGAAATCGAATACCCCGTTCTAGAAGAATACGATTTTAGAAATGATACTCGTAATCCCGACTTGGAAATCGACCTAAAACCTTCGACCCAAATTAGGCCCTATCAAGAAAAATCCCTCTCCAAAATGTTTGGTAACGGCCGGGCTCGGTCAGGGATTATTGTTCTCCCGTGCGGAGCTGGGAAAACCCTCGTGGGAATTACCGCCGCTTGTACCATTCGTAAATCAGTCATTGTTTTGTGTACTTCCTCAGTCTCAGTCATGCAATGGCGACAACAATTCCTTCAATGGAGTACTATTCAACCCGAAAGTGTGGCGGTATTTACGTCGGAAAATAAAGAAATGTTCACCACTGAGGCCGGACTCGTGGTATCAACGTATTCCATGGTGGCAAATACTCGGAATCGGTCCCATGATTCCCAAAAAGTTATGGATCTTTTAACCTCACGTGAATGGGGGTTTATTATTTTAGACGAGGTCCACGTCGTGCCGGCAGCAATGTTTAGGCGGGTAGTTACTACGCTCGCGGCCCATTCTAAACTTGGACTTACGGCGACGTTAGTACGAGAAGATGATAAAATCTTTGATTTAAACTTTTTAATTGGTCCTAAACTTTATGAAGCCAATTGGATGGATTTAGCTCAAAAAGGTCATATTGCTAATGTTCAATGTGCTGAAGTTTGGTGTCCAATGACAGCAGAATTTTATCAAGAATATCTTCGAGAAAGTTCTAGAAAGAAGATGTTATTGTATATTATGAATCCTACCAAATTCCAAGCAGCTCAATTTCTTATTCATTATCATGAAAAAAGAGGTGATAAAATCATTGTTTTTAGTGATAATGTTTATGCTCTTCAAGAATATGCATTAAAATTAGGGAAACCTTTTATTTATGGATCAACTCCTCAACAAGAAAGAATGAAAATTCTTCAAAATTTTCAACATAATGATCAAATTAATACCATTTTCTTAAGTAAAGTTGGTGATACTTCTATTGATTTACCAGAGGCAACATGTTTAATACAAATATCATCCCATTATGGTTCAAGAAGACAAGAAGCACAACGATTAGGAAGGATTTTAAGAGCTAAAAGAAGAAATGATGATGGATTTAATGCATTTTTTTATTCTTTAGTATCAAAAGATACTCAAGAAATGTATTATTCTACTAAAAGACAGGCATTTTTAGTAGATCAAGGATATGCATTTAAAGTAATAACTCATCTTAATGGAATGGAACAATTACCTGATTTAGCTTATGCATCAGCCAGAGAAAGAAGAGAATTATTACAAGAAGTATTATTAAAGAATGAAGATGCAGCAGGATTAGAAGTTGGTGATGATGCTGATACTACATTTGCTAGAGGTGATCATCAATCAGTGAAGAATACAGGATCATTAGCTGGATTAGCAGGAGGTGAAGATATGGCATATATTGAGTATAGTAGGAATAAGAATAAGGAGATAAGGAAGCAGAATCCGTTAATAAAGAGGATGTATCAAAGGAAGAAGTGAGGGTTTGGTGAAGCTGAAGGCGTTATGGAGTAGAGAAGAGTGTTTGAGTGTGTTTGAGGAGTATTTGAGGAGTATTTGAGGAGTATTTAAAGAAGTACTTTAAAAGAGTAATTAATGAAGTTATTAAAGAGTACTTGAAGAGTAATTAAAGAGTACTTAAAGAAGTAATTGATGAAGTCATTATTGAAGTCATTAAAGAAATACATGAAATACTTTATGAAGTAATGAATGAAGTAATTGATGACTCAATGAAGTAATGAATGAAGTAATTGATGAAGTACTTCAAGAATACTTTCTAAATGAATACTTATAATACTTAACAGTATTCTAATGACTTTTTCATATAATTACTATTTTAAGGAGTTACTTAAAGAGTTACTTCAAAATATCACTTCAAAATATCACTTCATTAGAATCACTTCATTTAATGTTACATAATTACTATTCTTATTACTCCACCATCATTTAATTTAATGCTTTATTTATTGATTTAATAACTTAACTAATAACTTAACACTTATGCTATATGTTTTTCTCTTCATTATCTCTTTATGATTCTCTCTTTGAAGCTTTTGGAAGAACAGTACTTTAGTAAAGGTAAAGATTTCTATAGTTTCTATAGTCTTCTTTGAATTCTTTAAAAGGTAAAGATTTCTATAGTTTCTATAGTCTTCTTTGAATTCTTTAAAAGGTAAAGATTTCTATAGTTTCTATAGTCTTCTTTGAATTCTTTAAAAGGTAAAGATTTCTATAGTTTCTATAGTCTTCTTTGAAGTCTTTAAAAGTTAAAGAATTCTATGTTCTATAGTCTTCTTTGAAGTCTTTTTTAAAGACTTCTATTACTTTCTATAGTACTTCCTGAACTCCTTCACTAAAGACTTCTATGTTATATAGTATTCTTTGAAGCCTTCTCGGCTAAAGACTTCTCGGCTAAAGACTTCTTCAACTCCCCACAAACTCCCCAAAATCCTCCTCCCCAAACTCATCCTCCCCAAACTCATCCTCCTCCTCCTCCAACCTCATCTCTCCTTGTGATTCTACCAATTCTTCCATCTCTTTATCATAATTATACTGCTCCACATAACTTTGAAACCTTCGTTGATACGACACTATTCTATCCTTAAAAGTATAAGCATCAATCTTATCATTAAACTTTATCCCTAATGCTACTTGAATTGGATGTTCTTTCGGTATTACATATCCGGTTCCAGGAATTTGAGCTATAACTTTAAACATTCTATAACTATCACTAGCAACTATAGTCTCCACAAATGATGGGACTTCTTCCTTATTAAGTTTGTGTAAAGGATTATACCATACTTCGCCCCAAACTTGGTCGATTTCCAGTTCCCCAGTAGCATGATTAGCTGGTCGATCAACAATAATTAATTCTAATTTTAATCGTAGTCTATTTAATGGCGTTAAATGGGATTCGGACATTTCTTCTTGTTCCAAGAGTCGGACTTTTCCTGTCCATACGAGATTTTTGCCACAAATCGACCAATTGGACACTGAAGTGTCTCCGGGAGGGATTTTATAGGCAGAAACCCCTGAACATTCAAACACTTCTGAAGTGAAGACACTCATAAAGGGGGAAGGGTTTGGTGGTTTTGTAGCAATCGCGGGGGCACACAAAGTTGAGGTCCTGAGGGTCTATAGTGCCTCTAGGTCCTAAAAGGTGCGGGTCCTTAGGACCTCTTCCAATGTCCTAATGTCCTAGAGACGTGTCCGCACCAAGTCCTTCAGGTCCTTCAGGTCCTATAGCATCCCGCACCAAAGATCCAAAAACGTCTATTTTCCAGTCTCATCACAAACTTTTCACTCATGTTTAGATCCATAACTAGAGGGTTTACCAGTACGTGTACCCGGCCCAATAAACAGTTTGATCAACTTGTAAATGCAGTAAAGACAGAAACCCCCCAAAAATCAGAAGTCGATGATCTTTTGGCTAATGTTCAGGATAATTCTAATGCCAATATCAATAATATCTTTATGTCGAGTTCTCAAGGATCCTATAATGATGATATCTTTGGTCCTTCACAAGTCCATCCTCGGGATATAGCCAAGAATATTCGAGTTAATGGACCTTTAGCTGGAAGAACTGTGGATGTTCATGGTGGTAAATTGAGTTATGGTCTTTCAGGTATTAATGCTATAGTGAGAAATAATAAAATTCGGTATCTTTATAATGTTCAATCGAGATTTATACCTCCAGCTAAGTATAAGAAACAACTTAAGAGAGAATGGTGGAGGAATAATTTTGCTAAAGGATTTAAGGAGTTGTTAGGAGAAGTTAAGGATGCAAAGAGAAGAGGATATTAATTGTAAATAGGAATATACGAAGGTAAGGCTGTAGGTGTAAGGTTGTAGGAATAAGGTTGTAGGAGTAAGGCTGTAGGTGATATATTTAGTTAGGTCCTGGGTCCTAGGTCCTGGGTCCTGGGTCCTGGGTCCTGGGTCCTGGGTCCTGGGTCCTATTTCTCAGATCCTATTTCTCGGGTCCCAGGTCCTAGGTCCTAGGTCCCAGGTCCTTCTAGGTCCTTCGCGGTCCGGACCTCTCTCTTATCATCTCCACCTCCTCCACTATGTCCTCCCCTGCCATCACCGGCAATATAGACCATTCTCGGGCTATTCATATCTTCCCCGACCCCCTAAAACCCTACAAACCTACCTCCATTGCCTATGGTGCCTCCTTTATTGCCACCACCATCGGTTTCCCCCTAGATACCGTCAAAACCCGGATGCAAACCCATGATTTCTCCGGCTACTTGGATTGTTTCAAGAAAACTTACCGTTCAGAAGGCCTTAGAGGTTTCTTCCGAGGTATTTGGGCTCCACTTCTATCAACTTCATTATCAAAATCCCTAAACGTATCCCTTTTCACCACGGCAAAACCTTATTGCTACGATATGTTGTACCAATCATCATTCAATTCTCACCCATTTCTTCGGAATATCCCCGTATGCTTCATGTCAGGAATGGTTGCTGGTGCTGGAGTATCATTATTTGCTTGTCCATTTGAGTTCACAAAAGTTTACGCCCAAATCTCGTTATTGGTGGAGAAAGAACATAACTTGAGGTCCTATCATAAGGACCTGACCCTCAGGACCTTTAGGTCCATTTTGACTCATCTGGGACTCCCAGGATTGTACTCCGGGTACAAACATCATTTATTACGGGATTCTTTGTCACTGGGGATTTATTATTGTATATATGAGTCATTTAAATGGGGGATTAATGCTGTTATTGATCTGAAAGCTCAATCAAGTTCTCCTATAGCCATTCTTCTTTCTGGAGGACTTTCAGGAGTTATGTGTTGGGCGTTAATATTCCCGGTAGATACTACGAAATCTTTGATTCAAAAAGATGCAGTAAGAAATATTGTTCGGAAAGAACATGGATTGGATCCGGAACCGGCACCAATTAGAAAGATTAGAATGAAGAGATCACTTTATAGAGGATTGGGGATATCGGTGACGAGATCGTTTATTGTGAATATGGTTTTTTTTAGTAGTTTTGAGTTTGTGATGGCCCATGTTGTGTAGGTTTTGGGTCTTGGGCCGTGGGTCTAGGTCCTATATCTAAGGTCCCAGGTCCTATATCCAAGGTCCCAGGTCCTATATCCAAGGTCCCAGGTCCTATATCCAAGGTCCCAGGTCCTATATCCAAGGTCCCAGGTCCTACACTCCCTTATTTATTGGTTCAAGTATCAAACTTGACATTTATAGACTGATAATACGGTAATTATAGATTGTTTATAGAACTGATGATATTTATATATTTGATTATTTATTATGTTACATTAACGTTTCTTTGATCGTGTTGATTTTCTGGTTCGTTTAGGTTTTGCAGGAGGTTTTGCAGGAGGTTTCTTGTGTTGTGGGTCTAGGTCCTGTGGGTCTAGGTCCTGTGGGTCTAGGTCCTTAGGCTCTGGGTCCTTAGGCTCTGGGTCCTTCTCTAGGTCCTTCTCCAGATCCTTAGGTTGGGACCTATTTCTTAATCTTCTCTTTATAGGTGGATCTATAAGAGGTTTCTCTTCTTTCTGTTCTTCTTTCTCTTCTTTCTGTTCTTCTTTCTCTTCTTTCTCCTCCTTCTCCTCCTTCTCCTTCTCCTTCTCCTCCTTCTCCTTCTCCTTCTCCTCCTTCTCCTTCTCCTTCTCCTCCTCCCTCTCAAAATATCTCTCTCTTTTTCTTCCTCTTTCTTCTCCTTCTCTATATCCATCTCCTTCCTTCACTTCTCCTTCTCCCACTTCCCCCCTCTCCTGAAGTATCTCTCTAATCGATCCCTTTAATGGTGATTTTGATCTGGTTCTACTAGCAGGATGATCCTCAGTATCTTCTTGCCATTTACCACTCAGTCTTCTTGAACTTGCACTTAAAGTTACTGACTTATCAGACACTTTTCTGGCTTTTTCAATATCTAATGGTGGTAATGGTTTTGAAATATGTTTTTGTGGAGATCCTGGTTGATTTGAACCGTAAGAATGTCCATTTCTTAGTGAATGTCTTGGTTCTAATTCATTGATTTCTAGGTCTAAACCATCAAATTTTCGGGGCAGCCTTTTAGGAAGGGATATTGTTGAAGGTGATGATTGTGGTGGTGGAGTAGTTTCAGTGTTGATGTTATTGGTATCTTCTTTATCTTCTTTATCTTCGTGAACTTCTTTATCTTCTTGAACTTCTTTAGTATCTTTAGTATCTTCAGTGTCTTCTTTATGTTCTTTATGTTCTTTATGTTCTTCAATATCTTCTTTAATGTCTTCTTCTTCTTCAATATCTTCTTCAATATCTTCTTCAATATCTTCTTTAATATCTTCTTTAATATCTTCTTCTCGTTCCCCTTCTCCTCCTCCTCCTTTTCCACCTCCCCACATCTTTATCCAATTAATCACCTTTTCAAACTTTGGTACTTTTCTTGGATACTCTTCTTCTTTTTCTTCTAATTTCCTTTTCTTCTTCATTTGATCATTTTGATATTCTGTTTCTGCTTTAGTTTCAACATCATTCTCTTCTTCTCTCTCTTCTTCTCTCTCTTCTTCTCTCTCTTCTTCTCTCTCTTCTTCTCTCTCTTCTTCTTCTCTCTCCTTCTCCTCCTCCTTCTCCTCCTCCTTCTCCTCCTCCTTCTCCTCCTCCTTCTCCTCCTCCTTCTCCTCCTCCTTCTCTTCATCCTCCCCCTCCATTGGTGGTGGTGACATCACTATACTTGGTAACACAACATCATCTTCTAAATATTCAATTTCTTCCATAAATGATTTCTCTTCATCACTTGGTTCTAGAACTTCTGTAGCTTTAATGTTTTCTGTTTCTGTTTCTACTTCCATTGTATCAAGTGATTGTTGATGTTGTTGTTGCTGTTGATTTTGTTGTTGATTTTGTTGCTGCTGCTCCTTCTCCCCTTCCTCCACAACTTCTGACCGAATAATATCCCCTCCCTCCATCAATATCTCATTATTTTCACCATATTCAATAACAAATTCATCATTCTCTTCAGGTTCTTCTATTTCTTGACTCATTCCAGAAATATCAGATCCAATAGATTCCAATTTAGGTTTAAAAATCTCTTCTTGTTGTTGATTTCTTTGATTTCTAGAAACTTCTGAAGGAATTCTTTTAAATTCTATCAGAGGTTCTGCATCTTGTTGGAAAAACATAGGAATTTCTGATACTATAGATTCTTTTTCATAATCGTCTTGATTTATGTCATTGTCAGAAGTATCAATAGGATTAATCAGGATTTCTGTTTCTTCAAGGAAACTTGGATCATTGATAGTTTCAAGATTGGGAGGGTTTATAGAGGGATTATTGAGGGAATTGTGATTTTGAAGGTTTTCTTTTTGAAGGTTTTCTTTTTGAAGGTTTTCGTTTTGTAATCTTTCGTTTTGTAATCTTTGATTTTCTTCTTTTTGAAGTCTTTCTTCTTCAATTCTTTCTTCTTCTTCTCTTTGTATTCTTTCAATTTCTTCTTTTTGAAGTCTTTCGTTTTCTTCTTTTTCAATTCTTTCACTTTCTTCTTTTTGTAATCTTTCTTCTTCTTTTTGAATTCTTTCATTTTCTTCTTTTTGTAATCTTTCTTCTTCGATTCTTCTATTTTCTTCTTCAATTCGTTGTTTTTCAATTCTTTCTCTTTCTTCTCTTTCTTTTTCAATTCTTTCTTTTTCAATTCTTTCTTCTCTTTCTCTTTCAACTCTCTTTTCTTCTTCTCTTCTCTTTTCCTCTTCAATTCTCTCCTCTTCTCTTCTCTTTTCCTCTTTTTCCTTTTCTCTCCTCTCCTCTTCTCTTCTCTCTCTCTCCCTTCTTCTCGCTTCAACTCTTTCTTTAGCTTCTTGAATCTCTTTAACTTTTCTCTCTACTTTTAATCTCTCTTCTTCTTTCTTTTCTCTTTCTATTTCTTCTTCTTCTCTCCTTTTATCTTCTATTTCCTTTTCTCTTCGTATACTTTCTTCTTTCTCTCTTTGTTGTCTTTCTCTCTCTTGTCTTTCTCCTTCTTCATCAGTTTCATATTCTGATTCTACTGATTCCAATACTGGAACTTCTATCTTTCGAAGTATCTCTTCAATATTAACCTTTGAAATATCTATTTCTTGAGGATTTACTCCTAATTGTCGTTCTAATTCTATAGCTGATTCCAATCTAACATTATATTGACTTTGGATTTGATGTAATCGTTCTAGAACCATCTGTGGTGATTCTGGTTCCAAAGATTTGAACGTGAGAGTATCTTCTTCTTGTTGTTGTTGTTGTTGTTCTTGTTGTTGTTGTTGTTCTTCTCCCTCTTCTCTAGAACCATCTCCTCCTCCTTCCATCTCCACCATCGTATTATCAAATGTATACTCTGATGGCTCATTTAACGAGTCTAAATTAGGAATTTCCGGTGATGTAACTTGATAATTGGTTTCTTCTCCATTATCTTCAAAATCAGCCATAGATCCATCAGTAATCTTACCATCATTAACATCAATATCTTCATTAATATCTTCATTAATACTAGTTAAATCATCAAATGCTTGAGGTATTGGTGCCATAGGTGAATCTACAGTAGGAGAATTAGGTTCTGATAGTTTCTCTGGTTCATTATCACCTTGATAAGCTGATTCATTAGGAATTGAAGATAAATCCACGGCGGCTTGTGCTAATTCCATGAGACCGATATCTGGTGGAGAATGAGAATCATAATGATCCATTTGTGTTTGTGATTCAAAGGTTTGTGGTTCCAAGTTTTGTGGTTCCATTTGTGTTTGTGGTTGTTCACAAATAGAATTATCAATATTATCATAATCAATGTTATCATAATTAATATCATCATAATCGATTTCTTCGTTATTGAATTCTTCATTATCGATGTCGTCAATTTCGTCATCAATTTCTTCAATTTCATCGTCAATTTCTTCAATCTCTTCTTCTCCTTCATCTTCACTCTCTTCAATGTCTTCTTCCTCCTCCAAAGAATTCACTTCTCTTTCTTCAACCATTTCTATATCAGAATCTTCAATAACTTCAGGATTTTCTTCATCATTTATGTAATTATTTTCTTCCTCTTCTTCTTCTTCTTCTTCTTCTTCTTCGTCTTCCTCTTCGTCTTCCTCTTCGTCTTCCTCTTCCTCCTCTTCATCCTCCAAAAATACCTTATTTCTATACTTCTGTCTTAACTCCTCTTCATTCCTCCTCCTTTCTAACCGCTGAAATGCTATTTCTTGTTGAGAAAGTGTCTTTGTGGCTCTTCCTTTCAACGTATCAATCCAATTAACCAAATCATTACCGGAAGATTGTGTCAATTGATTGTGGGAATGATCTCGAGATACTGATAAATCATTTATGTATGACGATTCGGGAGACTTTGATGGTAATGGATTACGATTTTTTGGCTTAGATTTGCTAGGAGTGAAGGCAAATGGGTCGGGGAATGTAGAACCCATGGTGGTAAATAAGAGTGCGAGTGAGTGGTTATGGTGATGGTGATGGTGATGTGTGTGTAGGACCTGGGTGGGTCCTGTGCGGGTCCTATTCAGGTCCTGTGCGGGTCAGATGTGGGACCTGGTTGGGTCCCATTCAGGACCTAGATCCTACTGTGCGGGTCCTACTCAGGTCCTGTGCGGGTACCATTCAGGACCTGTGCGGGTACCATTCAGGACCTGTGCGGGTACCATTCAGGACCTGGGTCCTACTCAGAACCTGGAACCTACCCCCTCCTGCACATACTCCCTCCCCTACAAACCATCGATGAGTTTATAAACTATAAATTAAACTTCGAAACATTTGATATTTTCCTACTAAAATTTCCTTCTATATTTAAATTTGACATTCCCCTTCCTACATTTTCTTCACTTTAACTTTATCATTTTCTTCACTTTAACTTAAACTTCGTTCTCTTGTCTAAACTTCCTTCTCTCGTCCTAATAAACTCTATTCTATCACCTTAGATACTTCCATTAATCCCTAAGCCTCCTCCTCTCCCTGACCTATGGTTCCATTCCCTAATTACACTTCCATATAATTCTCTATTCTTCTCTCTTTCTCTGCGCCCGTCATGCATGTAAGATGAAATTCTTCCTCTTCTGGTCATATTCATAACGTGACTGAAACAGTAATATCACTATTTGATGGTCTTTAGCCACGGGACACACCACTCTTTAGCCGCATCTGCATGGTATATGCAGGTTGTGCAGGAGGCATTTCTTCCATTTAATTTTATCTCCGGGACGACCTCCGCCTACAATTACCACGCCCTCTCCCTACTACTCTCACCACCCCCTCCCCATGCACCTTAATGCACACTCTCCAAACCATCTGCTGAAATCACTAAATTTGCTTTCTTTTTGAAACTGTTAATCCCCTTGGAATTTCTTTTTCCTTCTTAATTACTCCTTGAAATGTATAAATAGCTTCGTAATCCCCCTTGAATATCTCTTCTCTTTCTCTTTCTCTTCTCCTTCATTTCCCTATAATTATATCATTGTACCATTGTAACAATGACCGCTACTGATTACTCTGAAGAAGCCATTCCTGAAACTTATGAGCCTAGATCTGGACCTACTAATTCCCCAATGAAGAATATGGCTATTGCCGCTTTGGGTGAATTCTTTGGTACATTTATCTTTTTGTGGACGGCTTTTGTAATTGCACAAATAGCTAATCAAGATCCTACTATTCCTGAAACCGGGTCTAATCCAGGTCAATTGATTATGATCTCATTAGGATTTGGTTTTGGGGTCATGGTAGGAGTTTTCATGTTTTTCAGGGTTTCTGGTGGTAATTTAAACCCAACGGTGACGTTAACTTTAGTTTTAGCTGGTGCTGTACCTCCAGTTAGAGGTGTAGTGATGATGATAAGTCAAATGATTGCTGGAATGGCTGCCGCTGGTGCTGCTTCTGCTATGACTCCTGGACCTATTGCTTTTACTAATGGTTTAGGTGGAGGATGTTCTCGTAGTAGAGGAGTATTTTTAGAAGCTTTTGCTACATGTATATTATGTTTGACTGTGTTATTAATGGCAGTAGAGAAACATAGAGCTACTTTTATGGCCCCTTTTGCTATTGGAATTGCATTATTCATGGGCCATTTGATCTGTGTTTATTATACTGGTGCTGGTATTAATCCTGCCAGAAGTTTTGGTCCATGTGTGGCTGCAAAATCATTCCCTGATTATCATTGGATTTATTGGGTTGGTCCAATACTTGGATCTTTGATTGCTTTTGGGATTTGGAAAGTGTTTAAATTGTTGAATTATGAAACATGTAATCCAGGACAAGATGCTGATGCTTAAGGAGTTAAGATCTAGGTGTTTGTGGACTTTTTGTGTTTGTGGACTTTTTGTGTTTGTGGACTTTTTGTGTTTGTGGACTTTTGTGTTTGTGGACTTTTTATGTTTGTGTTTGTGGAAACTCCTCAAACATAACAAGAACCGGTTTTAATAAAGTGTTAATAGTTAATTAATAATAGTACATGATTACATGAATATAATAATTAATGAATAAGACGATAATAGTAATGATAATAATGATATTTACAATAATAATTTATTAAATAGTTAAAGGTAATGATATTTAAGTATTGTTATAATTACAATATGGTAATTGGCAATAATATAATAGTCAATAGTCAATGATAAAGCAGTAGTTAAAAGCAGTAGTTAAAAGCAGTAGTTAAAAGCAGTAGTTAAAAGCAGTAGTTAAAAGCAGTGATCAATAAAGCAGCAGTTAATAAACCAACACCTAATGATACTTCAATAGTTCAAAAATAATAATAATTTCATAATTCATATCATCACAAAGGTAATTTCAATTGATGAATAATTATCAATATAATAATTTCATAACTATATTGATAATATCACAAATTCAACATCATCAAAAGTATTTCGTTACTTTAAAAACAATTCATTGATTCATTGATTTAATAATATATATTTACAATGGAATAATTCAATAAATAATATCATTATTGTTATAATTGATAAATGATTGTGACAATATATTGATAGATATTGATGAAAGAAGTAATGAAATAAGTAATGATATAAGTAATGATAGAATATCTTTGTTACAATATCTTTGTTACAATATCTTTGTTACAATATCTTTGTTACAATATCTTTGTTACAATATCTTTGTTACAATATATTTGTTACAATACCTTCCGTTACAATACCTTCTGTTACAACACCTTCTGTTACAACACCTTCTGTTACACCTTCATAACACCTTCATAACACCTTCATAACACCTTCATAACTACTTAATATCTTATTTCACTCTATTCTCTTCTCTTCAAAGTTTCTATTCTTCTCTTCAAAGTTTCTATTCTTCTCTTCAAAGTTTCTATTCTTCTCAACACTTCCACTTCTCTCAAAGACTAAACACATCATACATCCCCTTTAACCTATTCATTTTCGCTATATTATGAATCTCTCTTGCTTGAATCTGATTCAATGTTGTCAATTCACTATCCAATAACAATTCTTGTTCTTTCCCCTTAACATCTTGTCTTTCACATTTATCCAACAACACTCTATGACTATGTTTCATATCATGAATTCTTTCTAGAATAAGTCCCATATTATAAACCAATGAATTAGCTATAAAATCATAAGCATTGGCTTTATATCTAAAGGCAAAATATGTCTTCAGAGCTGCTCTATCATTACTTCTAGGGATTTCTTGAACTTCTAAAGTATTCAATTGTATCAATTTATAAATTTCATTCCGTACAATTTTATCTTTAAGTAAAACTGTATTAGAAATAGTTTTTTCATCAACCAATTTTAAATTCTTTATACATCTTAAAATTCGAAGACAATTAGTACCAACGGTTTTCTTAATTATTTCATCAAATGTATAATCTTTAACCACGGTTTGAAGATGATAAAATGGTACTGTATATGATCCAGGACTGGTTTCAGTAATAAATGGTATTGGTGATGATGAAAGAAGTTTAAAGTGTTGAGAAATCGTTTCTTTAGATGTTGTTGCTGCTGTTGTTGTTGTTGATGATGTCATTCCGTCAACTTCAATTCCTTCTCCATGTTCTAATTTAACTTTTTTCCTTGATTCTGGACTTTGTTCGGCTTTTCTAGCTTTAGGTTTAGCAAAATCTTCCACTATAGAGTTGGATATATCAATCGTTGGTGGTTTTATTGTCCTCATATTAACCACAGTGGCATGAGAATCGACCAATTTATTCTCCACTGATGCCAAAAACGCCCTAACTTCGTCTGGTTCTGTCATTAACCCATCTATTTTCGTCAAATAATGATCCGGTTCAGGACTTTTACTCTCAATTGACTCCAATATCGACTCATATACTCGGGCCGATACTGGACCTAATCGAGATTCACATAAGGCCACAAATGATACCGTTCGAAGATGCTTTTGATACCGACAATAATTGAATCCAATAACGGCATCGGAATTAATGACTTTCCCTGAAGGAGTTTGTACCAAATCCAGGGGTTTGTGTTCCATCAAGTCCACAAGCTTAGCTTTTGTACCATCTTTAACTTGCAGTACGCGCTTAACTTCACTAGTGGTAGCATTTCTGGGCGTAGCGAGCATTGTCTCGTGGTACATTTGGTTCCAGAGGTGGTAGTGCGGAATAAAGTCATTAGTCGACACCGACTTAATATATCCATCTTGGTACAAAATAGTTAAAAGGTGATCGATTTCTACTTTTTCTTCTTCATTTACGGTGTTTGTATACTCCAGAACTTTCACATGACCATTGGCAAGTAAATTTTGTACGATTTCTCCAGCTTTATCGGAATATTTTGAAGTAATATGGTGAATAATATCACCAGCATGAAGTAAAGTAAGTAATCCTACATCATTAATAACATATTCCATGGCTTTTTGTGGACAATATTGTACACAATTTAATTGAATCAATGAAACTAAACAAGTTTTCACTAATGGAAGTGATATCTTTGTTCGATGACATAAATCTTTGGCGGAAAGTTGGCCATGAGAAAGTAATGTTGATACCACAATTGCTGCCACTGGACCTAAATGGGAGGAAATAAGAATGGACCAAAGGAATGATTTTGGTGATTGTGTAAATGCTGCTTTTGGAATATGATTCATGAGATGAGTTTTAAACAGAAATTTTAATAGAATTTTGTGTGCGAATTGTGATGAGCAAAAGATTACCGCGGGGGGAGATTTTTCATGGTGGTAAATTACCGCGGGAAAATTATATACTATAGAAATTACCGCGAAGGAAATTTTTCACCGTGGTAAATTACTGCGAGAGAGAGTTTCGCGACGTAATTACCGCGATAATTTCGACCAAAGTCTACACAATACCTCTTGAAGAACTCCCTTCATTTATTTATTTTCCTTGCTCCTTTTAACAAACTAAATAGATTTTTAGTATATGAATACTCTTAGAAAGCATATGACCCCCTTTTTGAAGAAAAAAAGTCGTTTTTTTGGAGGGAATGAAGGTGGGTATATAAGTGGTACTGCATATAGTCATTACACCTTTAGTAATGAGAATTAGTTGGTGCCAGTTCTGGTGCGAGAGTTAGTACGACAGCTAGTGCGAGTGGACCTAGAGAAAGTACCAAAGAAGACAGAGCAATGCCCTTAGAGAGTAAAGAGTACAAGAAGATATTAGCAAAGAAATTGATACAGATTCACACATAATCAGACAAACACAAAGTCATAGCCTTTAAAAATATATATATATATACATTTGTACACATTAATCACAAATACATATTTCGCAAATGCTACAATTAAAGCTATTTCAGACCATAACAAGAGACTATAGGGTGAAATTGTTGTTATTTCAAGTTGTGAATTGTATTTATATCATTAGACTTTAGTTTTGTATACTTTTTAAAATTTTCTTTTCCATTTGTAAACTTTTTTTTTCTATTTGTAAACTCTTTTTTTTTTTTCTATTTGTAACCCTTTCCTCCCATTTTCCATTTGTGTTCTCAATCTCAATCTCAATCTCAATCTCATTTTTCACTTTTCACACAATTTTCACCTTTAATTCCTTCACATTCATTCATATTTCCACCCATTTACTCCATATTTCCTACCAATTTCCATCATTTTTCATGTCAAAATACCTCCTAAAACAAGCAAAATCAGCCATAGAACTGAACGATCCTGAAACCGCTCTTGAATACGCCAATGATGCTCTTGATGAAGACTCTTCTTCTTACTTAGCCATCATTTTCCAAGGTAAAGCTTACCAATTAATGGGGAATCTTGATCGGGCAATGGATTCATTTACAAAAGCCACAGAATTAGACCCCCATAACCTTCTTGGTTGGAAAGGATCGTTCCAAATAGTCAAAGCTGGAGGGGATTATGAACTTTTTTTCCATATTTTAACGGGATATTTGACGGAACTTAAGGCCCAAAATCAATCATTAGTCGATGCTTTAAATGAAACTCATAACTTTTTAATGGTTCATAAATATTCCACAAATAGTGTTCTTTATGAAACCTATTTGCGGTCAGTGATTCCTGGGTCCGCGCTTTATGAATTGGCCGGAGATGCCGTGGTGTGGATTCCATCTGGGGCGGATGTCGCGGTAGAATCCACGGCGGTAGAATCTACTGCCAATACTAACAACGCCGGGGTCCGCGCTTTATGCCAACTCATCGACCTAACTATAAATAACCACGCCGTGCTCGCCCGGAAACTTACCGCCAACGAACGTCTTAAACTTCCTAAACAATTATTACCTCAACACAAACTTCGTCTTAATTCATTAACTTGGCCCGTTTACAAAGACAGTCCTGTTCCACAATACTTTAATCAATTATTAGACATTTGTAATGATAATAATCTTCGTCATCAATACCACGAGAAGTTCCTTCGATTTAAACACCAATGTCTTGAACTCTCGCCCCAAAAAAATGACCTCTTGGTCGAAGTCCGCCAAATGTGCGACGATTTGGTCACTATTGGTACGCCGAGTTTATTTGTTTGGTCGCTTTATTTGGATTTGTGCGACGTACCATCGTTAAACGATATTCCGCGCCACGTCGTGGTATTTATCGTGAACCATTTCCACGACCACGGTTTGGGGATTTTATTGTACGGGTTTCTTCATAGTGAAATCTCTCCTTTTGGTCGGGATATTTTGGCCGAAGTGAGAAAATCCATTGTGGAACAAAATGATGACGAAAATGATGATGATGAAGTTGAAGAAGATGAAGAAATTAGGAAACAAGAAGAGCATCACGTGACCCCAGATCACGTGCTCGCTTTAATAAATCATGGATTTTCCCGTTGTTCTGATTCTGTTATTGCTAATAGAATTGTGATAAATTATTTTATTCATCTTCGGGAGTACCTTGAGGCGTCGGACCGGTGTCGGAATGCTATACGGCTTTTGGCCGACGTTCATCGGTCTATTGGAGCCGATTTTGTTCACAGTAGAGAAGATATTATTTGTTCGCTCGCGGTAGTGTACACGTACCACGAGGCACCGAAGAATTTTGGTCGGGCGTTGGAGCTTTACGACCGAATTCTTACCACGAATGGTGCTAATAAGCGCGCTAGAATCGGTAAAGGTCTTATTCTTATTGAAAAACATCAATTGACTACGGCGCACGAAATCTTGGCCCTGGTCGTGGCCGAGTTCCCGCACGACGTCGACGCAATTATGGAAATGGGATGGTGCGAATTCTTGTTGAAGCGGTACGACACGGGGCGGAAGTATTTAAACGACGCCTTAGAGTTAATTACGGGGTCAGGATTAAAAAGTGGTGAACTTAGGGCGATTGTTCATTGGAGGTTGGCGAAAGGGGATGTGAGTCAGGCGGAGGAGTCGACGGAGTCGCCAGAAACTTCCGACGAAGTCTCTGACAAATCCTCGTCGCTTATCTCCTCCGCCTACTCCCACCTCGTCCACGCCCTAAAACATTCAAAAAACCACGCCCCCTCCTACACCCTCCTTGGAACCATTTACCACGAGCACTACCACGACCGCGCGCGGGCCCAGAAGTGCTTCTACCGCGCATTCGAACTCGACATCGGCCAAGTCTCGGCGGCTAGAGCCTTAGTTCACCATCTTACCGACCGAAACGAATGGTCCGTAGCCGAAATCTTGTGTGAAAAATTGGTCACCAGCGACCGGGGCCGTAGAGCCCTTCGCCATGAGCCCGACCCCGCTTGGGCCTACAGAGTATTGGGATGTGGCGCGTTAAACCGCCAAGACGACGCTAAGGCCGTGGAATGGTTCCAGACCGCGCTAAGAATGGCCTCCATGGACGTAGCCTGCTGGACCGGTTTAGGCGAGGCCTACTACAATTGCGGCCGACTCGAGGCCGCGCAAAGAGTATTCCACCGAGTAATGGAAATGTCTGACGATATTCAATGGCCTCTTCTTTATCTTTGTGGTAAAGTATCATGTGATCTTCAAGAATTCGACGTAGGAATTGAATATTTGGAAAAAGCCCGCCAAATCCGGCCCGAAGAGTGCATTATAACGGGACTAATTCAGGCCAAATGTAATTACGTGGCTAAACTCATTCACGGCGGCTTTTTAGGTCGAGCTCTGTCCACAAATAGAGAGGTTATTGATTTGGTCGCGGTAGCTGCCGACGTAAATATTAAATCTCAGGCCATGTGGCTCGGTTTGTACCGATCAATGATGGTTTTTGTACAAAACCAAGGCGATTTACCACAATTCCCAGTGGACGTATTAATAAAAGTGTTTGAAAAAGTTGATGAAACGGAAGGAGAAGTGTCTATTTTGGAAGGAAAAACATCTTCTTTCGACCAAAATATTACTATTACTTCGGCCAAAGACTGTTTTCTTAAAAATAAGGCCACATCGGTGGGATATTTTATGGTGCTCGCGGCACGCGCGGCGGTGAAATTTACTCCTTCGCACAAAAAAACCCTTCGGGCGTCTAATAATTATAATCTTGGTCTAGCTTATTATACTGTGGCCAGAAATGGAGAAACCGTACCAATTTCTGGGGCCATTTCCTCAGCAATTATTGCGTTTAAAGCCGCTATCGCCTTAGAACCAAAGAATGCCTCGTATTGGGTCGCCTTAGGGAACGCTTATTCTGGTACCACGCCACAAATCGCTCAGCATTGTTTCATTAGAGCCATGGCTTACGAGTCGCGCGACGGCCATATTTGGTCCAATTTGGCGGTATTGTATATGAAATACCGCGATTTGGATTTGGCTCAACAGGCGTTTCTTCGTGCGCAGTCGGTGGCGCCGGAACAATCTGGGCCTTGGCTCGGCCAAGCTCTTGTTCAGAGTGCGCGGCAACGGTCCCTGGACCTGGACCCCTCCGCCAACCTCTACGCCCATTCCTACATTCTTTCCAACGGCCGCTCGCCCCTCGCCCAGCTTTTGTACGCCGTGTCAGTGGTTCACAAATACACTAACACAAACTCCAATGCAAAAGATATTGATACTGCCCAGGAATTCAGTATAGCCAACTACGCCATTCAGCAGTACGTTACCACGAGCCCGCACCACGAAATGGGACTAAAATTAGCCGCCACCATCAGTGAGCGGTGCCGCAGTTTTGATGTTAGTGAGGAAATGGGTCAAAGATTGGAAGCAATTGCTGAAGCGGCGGCGGAAAATGATGATTCTGAAGATATTTCTGAAGCAACCATTACTCATTACGGGGAAATCCACGCCCTTTTGGCCCGGGTGGCGTTAGCTCAGGGTAATTACCACGACGCCGTGTCCCATGCGCAGACGGTGATTGACCTAGACGTGGGGCCATTATCGCCTGCCACGACGTCGGCGCGCGTGGCCCTGGGTCTCGCTCACTATTTCTTAGGCCAAATGGACCCATCAGTAGACCAATTAAAACAAGTTCTCGCTGCGCGCAACGAAGCGCCGTTCATTATTGCTACAGCCCAAATTTTGTACGGGTTTGCCACCAATGAGACCCGGGCCGCGGCCGTGGACCAACTCTTTACGGAAATCGCTGACCATGGGTCCAATCTCGCCGTAGTCCTCGTTCTAGGAGCCATTTGTTTAGCGGAAAACTTAGACGAATACTTCCCGGCAGTAAAGGAAGAATTGATGAAATTAGGATTAACAGAATTAGCCAAAGATCAAGGATTAGTTCCACGAATGCTTCAAGAAATGGAAAATGGTACTAAAGATAATTCCATTTGGCGCCGGGCCGCGGTAATGTTCCCTCATCGGTACCAAATATGGCACCATTTGAATCAAGACTGCGCCTTAGCTGTGGCCAAATTAGATAATTCTCGGTTAAATTCTAAGCAAATGGCTGAACTTTATGAGAGGGGGGATTATAGACAGAGACAAAGGGCGGTATTATTGAGTCCTCAGAGGTATTGGCAGAGTTGATTGGTTGGAGGTGGTGGATAGTGGAGGGAGATATCCACAAACACAAATAAAATCCACAAAAAACAAATAAAATCCACAAAAAACAAATAAAATCCACAAAAAACACAATCCACAAAAACACAATCCACAAAAAACACAATCCACAAAAACACAATCCACAAAATCCACAATCCACAAAATCCACAATCCACAAAATCCACAATCCACAAAATCCACAATCCACAAAATCCACAATCCACAAAATCCACAATCCACAAAATCCACAATCCACAAAAACAAACGCGCATCAAATCCCGTGCGTGGCACGAGTCCTTTCGCACATGCCCCCCGCGCGGACTATATCCCTCCCACAGCGGGTTCTCCTTATCATGGATGCTTATGCCAAAAACCAGTCCAAGCTCACACAAGTGATCCAGAATCTCTTCACCAAAGCAGCTCAGGTAATAGTGCTGTGTCGGTGGAGTGAGCAGCAATCGCTGGAGCGGGTCAATAAATGGTTTAATCTCCTTATGGCTGGCGATTATGGTCGAGAAGACCTCAGGGGATGGAAGTCAGGAGAGTTGACTAATTTGCCGCCCATGATCATTGAGACGTTTGTGGACTTGTATGATGTAGAGGGGATGACGGTGGAAGTGGAAGGAAGAACAGGTCGGGTTCCTATTGCCAATGGAACTAAACGTCAGGTGGTATTGGAACGGTGGCTTGTGGAATTCGATACCACTACCGCGGAGCTGGGCGTGGATGAGTTGCCGGCGATATATAAGCAGGCGATCGTGCTATTTCGTACGATGTATGGATTTCTCGCACTAATGCCGGGCCATCGCGTGCGGAATTGGGCCGGTTCTGAGAAAGGGGTGGCGGTAAGAAATAAGATTATGGATGGTGGTAGTACTATTAGTTCTAAAGGACGGGTGGGACTTTCGAAGACGGTGGTAGGAATGGATAAAAGTGAGGATCATTTAGTCCATAGAGGGTTTAGTTCCATTCGGACTACGATGGGGACGGTTCGAGTTTCGGTGGCGTATAGAACGGATTTTGTGAGGCCAAGACTTGTGGCGGTGGAGCCGGCGGTGGAAGCAACAGCTCCAGAGTTAGAACTACAAACGCAACAGTCACAAATGCAAGAGTCACAAACGCAAGAGTCACAAACACAACAACCACAAATACAATCGCATTCACAACCACAACCACAAACACAACCACAAACACAAACCCAAACACAACCACAAACTCAATCATCACGAGAAATCCCTGACCCCCCTGAAACAGCCCGTCGCCCACCAATCCAACCGTTTAAAGTCGGGTCCATGGGCGCATCACCACCAGGATCCCTCGAACGCCGCGTATCCATCACCAGTAATAAATCGGCATCCAACGCCTCGCTTGCCGCCATGCTACGAAACCCTCGCGGAAGCATTTCTTCCACTACAGGAATCCCCATTTCTGGAAGTATCGCTGGCACCAGCGCTGGCACCAGCTCCGGAACCGGTGGAACCGGTGGACCCGTTCCCGCCAGCGCTCTGCCTAATCCAGAACCCAACTCCAGATTCTCCTCCTCATTTGGGTCGCGGGCATCACGAAGACTTTCCACGCCGTCGCGCCACGTCCCCGATGCCGGCCCATTACTGCCTCTGAGTGGAACTCCCATTAGTGGACTCTACGTTGATGATGATATAGGTGATTTTGTTCGAATGATTGATAATAAAAATGAATTTCGGTTTTCTTCAGATGCTTCAAAACTGTCAATTGGATCGAATTCTCAAATGGATCCTCTTTCAAAATTCCATTCCTTAAAATCCCATCATCAACAATTGGGTGATAATGTTAGTCAAAGTGTTCTTCTTCATGCCAATTCTATTAGAAGTAATTCTATTAGAAGTAGACGGTCTACAGGTAGTGGAGAATCGGTTCGGCTTCCATCAGAACCAGCACCTGAAGCTCCACCAAAGAGATCAGTTCATTATGAAAATGTGTTTGAAGATGATGATGGTGAAGATTATTATCTTAAAAAGAAGGAGGAAGAAGAAGATGAATTGTTGTTCACAATGAGTGATATGAATCTTGGTCGTAAGTAGTATAGCATGGAATAAATCAAGTAATGAGTAGATGAGTCGATGAGTCGATGAGTAGTCTCTAAATTGAGTTTTTTTGAGTCGATTTGAATGTTCATGATTGAATTCTTAATGCTTTGAATGTTTCGTAATGAAATTCGGAATGTATGATTAAGTATGTTCAATGTTCTTTGACTTTTATCTTCAATGATTACCTTAGACACTGATCTTGAATGTATATCTTTAATGTTTATCTTCAATGGTTATCAATGTTATCTTTAATGTTTATCTTCGATGTTTATCTTCAATGGTTATCATCAATGGTTATCTTAAATGCTTATCTTACACTTATCTTCAATGGTTAGTTTTACTGTTAGTTTGAAAATCTGTTAGTCTGAATGTTCTGAATGTTAGTATGAATGTTAATTTTAACGATTAATTTGATTGTTCCTTTATGTTTATGTTTATTTAACGATTAATTTGATTGTTCCTTAAATGTTCATGTTAAAACTTATGTTAAAACTTATGTTAAAACTTATGTTAATGTTAGTGTTAATGTTAATATTAATGTCCATGTTAATGCTATTTCCAATATTTAACACCATTTCTTAATTCTAACTTCTCAACATCATTCCTCTTTTCACTTCTATCCATTAATCTTCATTAACTTCAGTTCAATGACTTCTTTTTCATTAAATTTCATTGTGCTGATTTCACAATCTCACTTTGTTCCATCATCTCGAATCTCACCGTTGGAACCTCACCTCGGTCTCACATCACTTTGTTCGAGTCTCACATCATGATTCGTTTCCCTAAACCTTTCCTACATCGTTCACTCATTCCTTTTCGTTCTTTTTCAACTCCCATCGACCTATATAACTCCAATATTCAAAAAGGTACTCTTCGGGATGATCCCTATCAACGAAAAATCATCACCAATCTTTCCAATCTCCACGATAAACTAACCAATTATATTCCTCCTAAAGTCATTCAACCTCTGGTAGATGAATTAACGCCGAAAACGGGTCTTTCCAAGTGGTTTTCTCAATTAAAACCCAACAAATCTCGGGATTTGTCTCAACTTCTTCAACAAGAAAATGCCATTCGAGGGATTTATCTTTATGGTGATGTAGGTTGTGGGAAGACCATGTTAATGGATTTGTTTTATAATTCTATCCCTGAACATCTCCCTAAAACAAGACTTCATTTCCATCAATTCATGCAACATCTTCATAAACGGTCTCATCAATTAAAGTTAAAGTATCATAAAGATTTAGACGTGATTCCTCTTTTGGCATCAGAAATCGCTTCCAATTCCACGGTTTTATGTTTTGATGAATTCCAAGTCACCGATGTGGCTGATGCTATGCTTCTTCGAAGATTATTGATGCTTCTTTTACATGAAGATTATGGAGTGGTACTTTTTGCTACCTCCAATAGAGCCCCGGATGATTTATATTTGAATGGAATCCAACGAGAATCTTTCATTCCTTGTATAAAATTGATAAAACGTCAAACAAAAGTGGTTTATCTTAATAGTCCCACTGATTATCGGAAGATTCCTAGGCCCATGTCTTCTGTGTATAAATATCCTAAACCGGGTGTGGGGTATAATTCTAAACTGTTTACTCCAGCTAAACAGAAACACGTTGATCAATGGTTTGAATATTTCAATAGAGATAATGATAATAGTCAAATAGTTGAAGATTTTTCATTAAATGTATGGGGACGTCAATTACACGTTCCTAAAAGTAGTCCACCCTATGTGGCACAATTCACGTTTGAAGAACTTTGTGGGAAACCATTAGCAGCAGGAGATTATTTAACATTAGCAGCATCTTTTAAAGCTTTTATCATCACGGATATTCCTTATTTGAGTGTTGATGTTAGAGACAAAGTCAGACGATTCATTACATTTTTGGATGCCATATATGATAGTTATGGGAAACTTGCTGTGACAGCAGCAGCACCATTTCAAGATTTATTTGTAGAACCAGAAGATCTTCAAAAGGGGAGATTTCAAGTATCATCAGAAGAAAGTTTTGATGATGATGAATTGGTGCAAAAACATGGATTTGATAAATCAATAGCTAAAAAGGCATCGATGTTTGTAAATGATGAAGAAAAGTTTGCATTTGCTAGGGCATTATCAAGATTGAGTCAAATGAGTACCACGGAATGGTTAGAACGGGAGCAGTGAAGTGTATAGTAGAATATAGACCAGTAGATGAAAACGACATGAGTAGATACCTTCAATGGAGAGGATCAATCACTGAAAACCAGAGGATGGAGTAGGAAAGATGGAGTAGGAAAGATGGAGTAGGAAAGATGGAGTAGGAAAGATGGAGTAGGAAAGATGGAGTAGTAAAGGATGGACAAGTTACACCATCTAATTACATGATCTAGTAAAACACAATCCAGTCAAGAACTAGTCATAGACTAGATAACAACATCAAAAATCCATTGAATTAGGTATTGAACATGTTAGTAACCATTTTAGCCATTTAGTAGTTAAACATGATAACAGTTGAAGTAATAGTTGAAATAAAAGTTCAAGTAATAGCTAATACATGAATAATTTACAACCATATAAAACAATTAATAGATAACAGTTGATAACAGTATAACAGTATAACAGTGTAACAGTATAACAGTATAACAGTGTAACAGTGTAACAGTGTAACAGTGTAACAGTGTAACAGTGTAACAGTGTAACAGTGTAACAGTGTAACACTAGAACACTAGAACACTAGAACAATCAATACATATCATGTAACACATACAATTAACACAAACAATACATAACTGCTTAGATAAATGATACATATCACAAACCAAGAACATGTATCACAAACCAAGAACATGTATCACAAACCAAGAACATGTATCACAAACCAAGAACATGTATCACAAACCAAGAACATGTATCACAAACCAAGAACATGTATCACTTATAGATCAGTAAATACATAACAGTTACATAACAGTTCCTATACAACAATTAATACATAACAGTAACACAATAAAAAAACCACTAAAACAATTCTCACAGGAAATCTCACCCCCTTTTATACTCCTTCCCCCTCAATTATCTATCATTCTCCTTCTTTCAATTGTTCTAAAACCTTCCAAAACATTCCACACCGTTCAATCACTATGTTATATCACATCTGTCATCTCGTATAATTGCAGCCATCGTGTGCGAACCAAAAGGGCCCGCCTAAAAATCACGTCAATTTTGTCCTCGTAAATATTGACGGGTCAAGGTATGGTACTAGCTCTAGGTCGCGAACTTTTCCCTACGGTCGAAGCATGGTACTAGACTCCTTCGCGAACTTCTCCCTCCGGTCGAACACCTCCTCCCTCCTCCCTTCTCCCTCACCCGCGACACTACTTCGTGTCCTCCCAATTTCACTATAAATAAACAATTGCTTATTTCATCGACTATTTTACCCAAAACGAACACCAAAAACTTCTTTTAAAACCTATTTATTTTTATTTTTTTATTTTCTTCGTTAGTTATCACCACTCTCGCTATGAATCCTAATAATGATAACTATTACGACGTTCAAATAAAGTCAAAGAAAAGACTTCCTTATCATCAAACCAGAAGAGTCAATTCCCAACCTCAACTTCCTACCCTTAATGAAACTAAACGCCCTGGTGATTATTATATCCAAAAGCTTAGCAATTCTTCAGTAAACCTTGTTAAAGATAAAAGACCCATTTCTGGGGATTCTATACTATCATTACATTCAAGTTATTCTGATGAAATGAGTTCTGTGGCTTCGTCTAACTTTGAGGGTCACGATTCTAGACTCAGTTCTATGACTAGTAATTCTATTGTGTCGCCTTCAGATTCTCCTCTGTTGGTACAAAGAGAAATTGAACCTGTTAAGGGGAGTGGGTTGGTCCATAGTTTTGGGCCTTCCTCGGGTGAATCTGTTCATTCTGGGGGGTCCATAGGTCAAGGGTCTATAGGTCAGGGGTCTATAGGTCCTGAATCCATAGGTCCTGAGTCCATAGGCCCCGAATCCATAGGCCCCGAATCCATAGGCCCCGAATCTATAGAAGACTTAAACGCTTCATTATCAACAATTACCGTCAAAGATAAATCCGTTCCTCCATCACCAAAAGCGTCCAAATCCTCTTCATCACCTTCATTATCATTATCTCGAACAAAATCAAAGTATATGGCTCCTAATGAAATTAAACAACGCAAACTCCGTCGCAAACAAACTTATGATGAAAGTTATAATGAAGATGAAATACTACCGAATGATATTGATTTAGTGTTTAATGTTCCTGTGATGAAAGATCAAAGTCAAATGTATGTCAAACGTAATGATTCTTTTTCTCGAAGTGATTTAATTGATGATGTTTATAAACCATTCCCATTACCGGGGAAACTTAGATCTAGTTCCACGCCGTCATTATCTAATCCAACGGCTTCTACCATTTCTACTGCCAATGATAGTAGTATTATTGAAGAAGATGAAGAGTCTATGGAAAATGATGATTCTCAAATCACCAACAACATCTCGAATTATTATAATGAAAGATCCAAATCTCATAATAAATTAATGAAAGCCACTCGTGATGAATCCATGTTATATAAATTACCTAATTATGTCAGATCTCAATCATCTCTTGATGATTTAAACCTTATGAGTCCAGAAAAATTAAATGCTGTTGATCAAACAAGACCTATAAATCTTCCCCCTAAAACCAATGAAGAACGGGCTAAACATAATCGTCAAGTATCAAGAATGTTTAGTGCTGGTAATAATGGTAGTGGTTATGAATTAAAACAACCTATTGACTTATCGGTAGATTCATCGTCATCATCATCATCATCATCTCATGCTTCACAATGGGAATCATTAATTAATGATGAAAATTTCTACACCAGATTAACTAAGGAGAAAAATATCATACGGAAATTGAATTGGGATACTAATTGTTGTGATGATATTAAATATAGTTATTATTTAAAAGTATTGGCTCCTTCATCATCAGAATTGAAATCAATTCATGATAATTATAATCGATTATTGGGGATTTATGATACTTTAAATGATTCTATTAAAGCTAATCGGAATTTAGAATTTAATAATGTGGCTTGTAAAATTATTACCAGACCTTTAATGTCAAGTATAACCGAATTAAGTGATAAACGTCAATTTGAACAAAATTTCACCAAATTATTATTCTTAAAATCTTTAGATAATAATTTATATAAACATGATGAAATATTTTTAATTCCTTTATTATTGATAAATTTCCCCAATCATGAATTAATTGATATTTTCACATTAATAAAACTTATTGATGATAAAGTATTAACATCAAATTTATTAGGAGAATTGAATCATTCTTTAGAAAAATGGTCCATTAAATTACCTTCAAAAATTAATCTTTATTTAAAAAATATCAATTTAAAAGAATTTCAACTGTTAAATTGTAATAATTATTTTGAAATTTTAAATCAATTAAATGATAAATTACCTTTAAGTCTTTCAGCTCCTTCAACTCCTATTGTTAGCAGATCATTTAATTTTGAAAATGATTCTTGTGTTTTAGGTTTAATGAATAAATTACTTGAATTGTTAATCACTTATACTAATAATCCCAAAACTCAAATAACTAACCAAATCAAGATTCTTCAAAGTTTCTTGGTGGTGATTGTAAAGTATTATCATATCAATTGGAATGATTTTAATGAACTAATCAAATCCAATGGATCTATTAAAATTAATTATAATGTCGACCAAAAGGTCAATATGAAATCGTTTAACGATAAATGGAAAGAGGTTTTTAGAAACATCTAATGATTAATACCCATTATATACAATGTATATACAATTTATTTATATATATATATATATATATATATGTACAAACACACTAATATGTAGATAGGTTTTGTCGTTCATAAAAAGTTTCCCATAATTCAATGCTTTCCTTTTGGGATTCTATTGAACTTTCAATAAAGATTTCAACACTATTTCTAAAATCATCAATCTTTTCAAATTCAAATTTTTCTAATTCAATTTTTATAGTATCACTAATAGTATTAAACATTTTTTCAAAATTGGTGGTTCTAGAAGTTAATTTATCAATTTCAAATGTTAAAATATTAATTTTATCAACTTGATTTTTCAGTTTAGTTTTATTTAATTGACTTTTCTTCTTCAATAAATCACCATTTAAATTTTGATATTGTTGATAAATCTTTAATCGTTTATCGAAAACAAATTTTATTGATCCAATGGTTCTTAAATATTCTTCAATTGTAAACCCTAAAGTTAAATGATCTTGTAAATTGACTCGATCCATATTATCTCGAAGTTTTAATTGAACATCATTAAATGCCAGAAGTAAACTAGTAGTAGATTTAGATACTTCTAATCCCGATAATTCATCTATAGCTATAGTAAGTTCATTAATGATATTAACTATATCAATACGTTGATTAATAACCACCTCAATGGCTCGATAAAAGTTCTTAAGATTAACTTCTAAATTCTCCACGTATAATCGTTTTTGTTCAAAATATTCTTCAGGTTCATCAATTTTATTGGACATGGAAAATAATGATGACATAAATCCATTACTTCCTCCACTACTACTTCCAGCTATTGGATTATCAATAATACTATCATTACCACTATCATTATCTAAAGCATCATTATTCTGTAAAGAAGCTCCAGAACCACTAATTCTTTCCCGTTCTTTAGCTTGATTGGAAAAATCTTCACTGATTAAAAACATAATGAAATCTTCATCATTAGATAATTCTCCAATATGATTGATTTTATTAAGCATCTTCTCTAATGATAATCGTCTGTTCTCAATAAAACTCTCATTAAATCGTCCAATATACGTCTGTTTTGTTGGTGGTGGTGGGATTATTTTCCCCAAATGATTGTTTTGAAGTTGATGATAAATCCATCGGAAATCCTTATACCTTCTCATTACCGTAACTGGTTCTTGTTGTTTAGGGAACTTCCCCACATCAAGGTTTTTGTTCTTGGTGGTGATTGTGTATACTATATGAGCATTTGTGATATCACCAACCTTCATGGGATCACTTACAGTGATATCCAATTGATTAGCACCATCTTCAGGTCCTAGTTTAGGTGTAGGAGGAAGAGTATCTTTCTTTGTTGGTGACACTTGTGACGAAGAAGGCTTTTGATCTTGGTCTAAAGAATAAAGTGGAGCTTCTGCTTCTTTCACCAACTCTTCTTTACCTGAAGTTAATGATTCTGAGTCCTTAACAGTGTCATTAGTACCTAAAGGACCCAAAGTATCAGCTTCTGGGCCTTGGTTTAGGTGATTTACATTAGTAGATGCAGCAAACTTTCTTGGTCTTTTAAAGAGTTTACCTGATTTAGTAGAACTTTTGCCGCCAGATTTCACCTTTACAGGACTTTTATCATCACCAAATAATTGACCGTCGGTACGAGTTGGTGATACTACTGACAGTTCAAGATTATCACCAAAACTATCATTTTTATCGGCTAATTGATCCAATAATTCCGATTTGTGTTCTTGTCTTTCTTCACGACGAAGTTCATGCATTTGGTCGAGTTCTGATCTAGCTGTTGTGGTTGGATTTGTATTTGTGGTTGTGTCATTTGTGGTTGTTGGATTTGTGGTTGTTGGATTTGTGGTTGTGTCATTTGTATTTGTGTCCTCCTCTTCATCGTTACTTTCTTCATCTTTTACTGACAATTCATTAAACGCATTGAATTCTGGGTCCATGATATTGGAATTTGGCGACACTACATCGTCCCAATGGGATGCAGTTAGGTCGTCGTCGTGGTTCATGATAGGGGTGAGAACAGTGAGAACAGTGAGAAGTGTGAGAAGTGTGAGAAGTGAGAAGTGAGAAATGAGAAGTGGTGATAAAGATAAAGTTCGCGCTGGCGCCGCGGTAGAGCGTAGGTCGACTCCAGCACCAGGCTGGTACTAGCCTAATTCAAGTCTCGTACAAGGTTGGTGCGACTCTTATAAAATTTAGGTCCTTACTGGTACAACCGTCATACATTTCACCATTGTCTTATATTACGATTCTATAAATCTGCTCAACAAAAACTATCACTCTCTACTCTCTCCTCATGGTGCACAATAACCACCATCAACAATCAAATCCGATCCCGTGGTAAATGTAGATGCATCAGAAGCAAAATATAAGAAAGCTCCTACTAATTCTTGTGTAGTACCTTCTCTTCCTAAAGGAGTCATTTGATGCCATACTTTCTTTTGTTCAGGATCCACAAATTCAGCAATTTCTGTTAAAATGTATCCTGGAGAAACAGTATTAACTCTAGCAAAATGAGACCATTCCACAGCTAATGATTTCCCTAAATGAACAACACAAGCTTTAGCTGCATTATAAGGAGCTTGTCTTTGTGGAATATTAACAATATGTCCAGACATAGAAGCAGTCAAAATTAAAGATCCTTTACCATTCTTTTCAAAGATTTGTCCTACTTTCTTAGCACAATAATAAACTCCAGTAACATCTAAATCCATAACTTTATTCCATTCATTATGACCTTCAGCTTTTGTAACTTCTCCAACAGTCCAAGGAACTCCAGCATTAGCCACAAAAATATCAATGGTACCAAAATCACTTTCAATTTGATCAATTACTTGTTCTACTGATTCAGAATTGGCTACATTACACTTATAAGCCTTACATTTAACACCAAATTTTTCAGAAATCGCTTTAGCTTTATCATCTGCTGGTGTAGAATTATACCAAATTGCAACATCAGCTCCTGCTTCAGCATAACATTCAGCTACAGCTAATCCAATTCCTGTAGAAGATCCAGTAACTGAAGCTACTTTCCCCTTTAAGGAAAATAAGTCCATGACTTTTGGTGCTGGTTTAGGTCCTGGGGCGGGTAAGTCTCCCAATTTGGGGTTAATATAACTTTGATAAGGCATAATTGAATAGATCAAAATTTGGGGGAAATGTGGGAAAAAATTGGAAAAAACTTTTTCCAAAAGGGGATTCTCCTATTCTTATATTGCTGTTCTGGGTCACGTGAGCGGGGCACTCAACCCCGGAGCGCTCCATTTCCCCACAAATTTTTCACTTTACAATTATTGTTACTGTCTGTTACTATTTCGGTACTATTTGTACTATTTACTATTTCCTTATATAAATACTAATAAACACGCTTGGCTGGTGGCACAGGCTTACAATCACTTTCATCTAAAGTGGTAGCAATGACATCTCTGTAGTCTAAAGTGACGTCATCACCCGACTTGAGTTGATAGGATAAAGTGTGTTTTCTCCAGTGTTCATCGTCTCTTTCTGGGAAATCATCTCTGGCGTGAGCTCCTCTTGATTCGGTTCTAACGGCAGCCGATTTGGCGGTTTGGGTGGCACAAGTTAACAAGTTTTGTAATTCCAAAGTTTCCACCATATCGGAATTCCAGATCATAGATCTATCAGTAGTTTTAACGTCAGCAAACATGTTATCAACAGCAGTGATCTCTTCAACACATTTATCTAAAGATTCTTGAGTTCTAAACACAGCACAACCTTTTTGCATAGTTCTTTGCATAGCATTTCTGATTTCAGCCGTGGTCTTGGTACCATCAGCATTTCTAATTCTATCCAAGTTTTCAATGGAGAATAATCCAATATCTTTTGGTGCTGGTTTTAATGCTTGACCTGGAGTGAAATTGTCTTTAATGGTATGACTAACAGCTCTACCGAAAACCACTAAATCTAATAAAGAATTAGCTCCTAATCTATTAGCACCATGAACTGAAGCACAAGCAGCTTCCCCACAAGCAAATAATCCAGGAACAACTTCATCTTGACCATTTTCATCTTTTTTCAATACTTCACCTGACCATTTAGTTGGAATACCTCCCATATTATAATGAACAGTAGGTAAAATTGGAATTGGTTCTTTAGTAACATCAACCCCAGCAAAAATATGAGCCGTTTCTGAAATCCCTGGTAATCTTTCCTTTAATACAGATGCAGGAATATGACTTAATTGTAAGTGCATATGATCCTTTTCTGGTCCTACACCTCTACCTTCATTGATTTCCATAGTAATGGCTCTTGAAACAACATCTCTAGAAGCTAAATCTTTAGCACTTGGAGCATATCTTTCCATAAATCTTTCCCCTTCAGAGTTAACTAAAAATCCACCTTCACCTCTAGCACCTTCAGTAATTAAACATCCAGATCCATAAATACCAGAAGGATGGAATTGAACAAATTCTAAATCTTCTAATGGTAATCCAGCTCTAGAAACCATAGCGTATCCATCCCCAGTACAAGTATGAGCAGAAGTACAAGAGAAATAAGTTCTACCATATCCTCCAGTAGCAATAACTGTGTTATGAGCTCTAAACCGATGAATAGTTCCATCTTCTTCATTATAAGCCATAACCCCAACACATTCACCATCTTGCATTAATAAATCCATAGCGAAAAATTCAATGAAAAAATGGGTATCATGTCTTAACGATTGTCCATATAATGAATGTAATAACGCATGTCCAGTTCTATCGGCTACAGCACAAGTTCTATAAGCTTGACCACCTTTACCAAATTCTTTAGATTGTCCACCAAAAGCTCTTTGATAAATTCTTCCTTCATCATTTCTAGAAAATGGAACCCCATAATTTTCCAATTCATAAATGGATTGTGGTGCTTCTTTAGTCATATAATGAATAGCATCTTGATCACCAAGCCAATCAGATCCTTTCACTGTATCATACATATGCCAATGCCAATCATCTTTATGCATGTTTCCTAATGCAGCATTAATCCCTCCTTGGGCAGCCACGGTATGAGATCTGGTAGGAAACAACTTTGAAATACACGCGGTTTTAAACCCAGCTTCAGCCAATCCAAAAGCAGCTCTTAATCCAGCACCACCAGCTCCTACAACTACACAATCATATTCATGATCTATAACATGATACTTTTGACTCATATATTTAGAAGCATTAAATTCACTTCCTTTAATATCATCACCAATAGTTTGACGGGCCACGTTTGTGGTAGAAAACCATCTTTGTGGACTTCTTTTTGTTAAGAAACTAAGATTTCTAATCATAATCAAAGAAAAACAAAGATGTTGTAGAAGATGAAATGTGATATATAATTGAGGAAAAACCCTCAGTAATTTTAATTTGGAAGGATATTATTGGATGAGAGGGGGTCGTGTGTGGGTGGATTCTGTGAATCTGGGGTACGACGAAGCCGTAGGTGAAGTTTTGGTCGAGCGTGGGATGAGAGTGGGACCAGCGTGGGATGAGAGTGGGACGAGCATGGGACGAGCAGGACGAAGCCGTAGACGGAATCCTGGTGAGGGAGTACTAGCTTCTCAACCGAGGTCGGTCCCCGACCCATCGCGATGATGTGTGTACATGGAAGTGTACAAATACATGGAAGTGTACAAGTACATGGAAGTGTATAAATACATGGAAGTGTACAGACACATACTTCAAAACTAAATACTCCCTTTGCCGATGTATTTGTACACTTTAGTGTACAAACCCAACCTGTAAAAATACATACTTTAAAAACTCCCTGGTAATGTATTTGTACACTTTATGTACAAATACATAATACAAATACATTATTTATATTTCTATCTATCTCTATTCAACTCCACCTCCTCATGGAGCAGTGTAACCCCCATCAACCTTAATATCAGCTCCAGTAGTATACGAAGCAGCATCAGAAGCCAAGTACAAATAGGCCCCAGCCAATTCCTTAGGCACACCTTCTCTTCCCTTTGGAATCAATTGACACCAATGATCTCTAATTTCCCGTGGTAAAAAGTCAGATATCTCGGTAGCCATGTACCCAGGAGAAACAGTATTAACTCTAGCAAAATCAACCCATTCCACGGCTAATGATCTACTCATATGTAACACAGCAGCTTTGGCAGCATTATAAGGAGCTTGATAGTTAGGAACATTAACAATATGAGCCGACATTGATGCAGTAAAGATTAATGAACCTTTACCTTGTTGTCTGAAGATCTTCCCCACAGCTTTGGCACAATAGAAAACTCCTTTAACATCAACATCCATAACATTATCAAATTCATCTTCATTATTTTCCAGTTCAATGATTCCTCCAGAAACCCATGGAATCCCAGCATTAGCCACAAAAATATCAATATGACCAAACATTTCATGAACTTTATCAACAGCTCCATAAACTTGTTCTTTCTTTCTAACATCAACTTGAACTGATTCTACTTGACATTTAGGATATTTTTGTTTTAATTCTTCAACAGTATCATCACATTTATTATAATCTAAAATGGCTAATTTAGATAACCCGGCTTGACAATATCCTTCACTAATAACAAATCCAATACCTCTAGCCCCTCCTGTAACAATGGCTGCTTTACCATTTAACAGAAATAAATCCATAATATTATTTTGAATAGCTGGAAATTCAACGGGTAATTTCCCGACTTTAGTATTAATTACCGATTGAGGTCCTTCTCTTCCTTCGATTGTCATAGTGTGTTGTGATTAGTGAGTTGTGGTTAGTGTATTATAGTGTAATTGAAATACAACTGAAAAATTAACTAAATTTAAACAGTATTTAAATAGTGAAAAAAAACAGTGAAAAAAAGAAAAAAAAATTCTTTTATTCCGGCCGATATCCTATTTATATTTGCAATCAACAAAAGTTTGGGCAACAAATAAAAGAAAGTAAAACGTTTGCTTGAAGGTCCAAAAAAGAAAGTCTCCGATATTAACTTTTGGTTTGTGTAATGTTTTTCCGGAGTTCTTTGCGCAGTGTGCAGGTGTAATTTCTGTATAAGGCGAAATTTTGTCAATAGATGACGATGAAAGTAGAATTATCCCGGAAAATCTCCCTTTTGGTATCTGGGGAATGGAAGTGTAACTGAGAAAGTGGAAGTGTGTAACTTTAGTGTAACTTTAGTGTAACTTTAGTGATGTAATATATTGTAACTGTATAAACTGTAATTATATAGTATGTTTAGAGTGTAACTGAACTGTTGCTAAACTGTAATATATTGTTACTATGTAAACTGTATAAGCTGTTTCTATATAAACTGTAATTTATTGTTACTATCTAAACTGTAACTTAACTGGTACTAAACTGTAATATATTGTTACTATATAAACTGTTACATAAACTGTTACTATATAAATTGTAACTATATAGTATGCTTAAACTGTTACTATATAAACTGTTACTATATAAACTGTTACTATATAAACTGTTACTATATAAACTGTTACTACATAAGCTATACCTATATAAACTGTTACTATTTAAACAGTTACTACAACTATATAAATTGTAACTATATATACTGTTTTATAAACTGTAATATATTGTAACTGTCTAAACTCTTTTTATACAAACTCTTACTATACAAACTCTTACTATATAAACTCTTACTATACAAACTCTTTTTATACAAACTCTAACTATACAAGCTCTAACTATACAAGCTCTTACTATACAAACTCCTATACAAACTCTAACTATACAAACTCCATTACACCTATAACCTCTATCATCTCCACTTCCATACATTCCAACTTCATCTACTTATCTACTTAACTAACCTCCACATTCAAATTCGATGTCATATCATTTCTTAAAAAAATCACTAACCACCACATAGTATCTTTTTCTTCATTATCCCCAGGTTCTTCATCAGGTTGAATCATACTGAAAAGATTAGCCAATTCAATATTACTAAAAGATATATTCATAATCTCTGATAATTGATTTAATATTTGATTATCAAAATTAATAAAACATAATCCATAATTAAACATTTCTTTATAATTAATCTTTGTCATAACATTATAATAAGCATTAATCATCTTCAGGATTTCCCAAGCATAATAATATCTTGAAGAAAGGGATTTAATATAAAAAACAAAAATATCCAATACTTCATCTAATAATTTATGGAAATGATTTAAATTATTAAATTCTAAATCAAATGCTTGAGCTATTTTACATCTTATTTTCACTGATAATAATATAATAATAATTCGATGATTTAAATTTAAAAAACATGGTGTTATTGCCAAAGTAAATAATCCTCTATGACTAGTTTTAGATCCATTAATATATTCTTGAACAAATGGTAATACATTTTTAAAAATTAACATGAAAATTTTGGTTAAATAATTATTAGCTTTATCATAATTTTGTCGTTTAAGATGGAAATTATAAACATGAGTTAATATGGTAATCATCATTGAATTATAAACAAACCAAAATTTAATTCGGGCTAATTTATAATAAAATATTCCTATTGGGGTTTGTTCTTTATATGATTTAACAAAATTTTCATCATCATGATGTCTAAGAATAAGTCTTCTAGGGATTTCAATGGCTCCCAGAACCGTTATACCATCATTTAAGTTTAAAATATAATTACTAAACATCTTTATAGGTTCTTTATAACAATCACCATGAATCATGGTTAATATTAATAATACACTTTCAATAGACATATCCCGATTATTCCCATTAATAAATTTATATTTATCATTAGGATCAGTTTCAACTTTAGGAACTTCAACAAAATCATCAATATTAAGAGGAGTTCCAGAGAAAAATGATGTATTTTTATCAAGAACTTGAACATAAAACCAAAGTTTCTTAATAAGAAATTTATGTCTTTGACTAACCAATAAAGGTTCAGGATCTTTATGAAGTCCTAATGAATGGGCCATTGAACAAAGAATTGTCATTAACATTTGACCATTAAACCCATTTAAACCACACCCAAATTCAGGTCCCAACATTTGATATTGTTTTAAAAATAATGTAAGTTGAAAAATAGTTATATTTGTGGGACCAAATAAATCAAATTGATTTAAACAAATTTGGGCAATATTAATAGAATCCAATCCTACGGCATTATTTAAAAATTGTGCCATTAATGGATCAGATTTCCAAGTATTATCATGTTTAAAAAATGGAAGTTTATCAAATACTAATGAAACATAACTAAATCGAAGTACTATTAATAAAAGTCCTAATATAGCAAAATCAAGTTTATCCCGATAATTTAATTGACAATACTTTTCATTAGAATCTTTATCATCACCTAAAATTCTAGTAATATTTTCCGTGAAATCAATTTGATCTATTAATGGTACTAATAAATAAAATCCATTGAAAAAAGTATCGACTAAAGACCAAAGAATTCTCTTTTTAGGAAGGATTAAAGCGATTTTATGAATTAATTCTAATTCATCATGAACATTCTCTTCAAAAACCATTAATCCTTTACTTTGATTGACTTTATTAAGTCGATTCTTTTCCTTTTGAATATTATGATAAGGTACATGTTTTGTATGATTAATATTGAGTTCTTCTGGGTAATTTTTTAATAATTCCAGTAAAAATGGATCCACTTGTTCAAGAGAACATACATTCATAGGTCCCACAAATTGAATTCCATCATCCATTTTACGATATGGTTGATAATTGGTGAAAAAATTGATAATTTCATCATCATTATCAACCAGTCCATAATAAAAATTGGTAGGATTATTATTTCCTCCTTCACCAAGAAATGCTACACTATCAACATCAAAATTAATATCTGATATGTCAAATTCTGGAAGTCCTTGATACATTTTATCTAATTGAGCATCTGATAGTTCTGGTATTGAATACATATATCCGTCTCCAAAAGGGTCATTACAAGTTCCATCAGAACCATTATTTGTGTTATTACATGTTCCATTAGAACCATTATTTGTGTCATTAAAAGTTCCATTAGAACCATTATTTGTGTTATTATATGTTCCATTAGAACCATTATTTGTGTTATTATATGTTCCATTAGAACCATTATTTGTGTCATTAAAAGTTCCATTAGAACCATCAATCGTGTCATTACATGTTCCATTAGTTACATCATTAACATCATTACATGTTCCATTAGAACCATCATTAAAAGCTTCATTAACTCCATTAGAACCATCATTAAAAGCTTCATTAACTCCATTATCATTACCTTGATTACAACTTCTATTAACCCCATTAATCCCATTATCATAAACTTCACCACCTCCATCCTTTTGTATCATATTCCCTTCTCCACTTTCAGTATTCATTTTCTTCTCTAAAACATCAACCTTTTCTTGAAGCCATTTTAATCTCTCCATCATACGATTCTCTTTAGTACCATTACCATTACCATTAATACCATTACCATTAATACCATTACCATTAATACCATTACCATAAACACATTCTTGATCATACTTTATACATTTGTTACAGGGAATTTCCCTATTACATTTGATTTTTCTTTTACGACAAAACCTGCACACCATACCATTATTCTTCAGCATTATGGGTTCTTTTAAAGAAGAATTAAAACTTAGATGGTTTTATAACGGAGATTGAACGGAACTTGAACGGAGATTGAACGGAGCTTGAACGGAGCCTGACGTTATGGTTCCGCGATATCTTGGATTATAGTATCAACTTCATGGATCAAGAGTAAGGGACAGTTTGAATGGAGACGGTTATATAGACAATGTTTTGGGTGTCAGAAAGAGTATGCTGTTGGTTTATCTACTGTGAATAAGTCAGCAGTTACTAACTTATTTTTTGTCACTCCTTCATGTTCTTCCTAAACGATACTCTCTTCAGGAATCGGGCGTGTGGTCTAGTGGTATGATTCTCGCTTTGGGTGCGAGAGGCCCTGGGTTCAATTCCCAGTATGCCCCAATTTCCTATTTTTTTATATTTTTGTTACTATGCTTAAGCAGGTACTTTGATTAGTACCTTAACTAAACATTTACTACACTCCTATTTAACTAATCGTATATTTTGCTCGATACAGACAAAAGTAGAATTAAAATATAACATCATCTTCATTCTCTTTTAATACATCACCAGATTCTTCACCTTCTAGATCCTTTTCATGTTGAATATCTAACTTTTCAACTCCTTCTTCAATGGCAGCTTCGTCATTGGCAGCTGCTGCAGCCTCTTCAGCAGCTTCAGCTTCTTCTTCAGCTTCAGCATTAAGTTGTTTCTTTTCTTGAACCTTCTTTAACCGATAAAACTCTTCTCTATCCAATTCATCCAATTCAGAATTAATATAAGCAATAGTATTTTCAGTTCTAGGAATAATCACATGTTCAATAGCATTAACTCTTCTATTAGTAACTCTAATCACTTCATCCAAAATAAGAAATGCTGTTTGTAAAGATGCTAATTCCACCAATGTCTCCACAGCTCGAGTATAAACTGCTTTAGCTTTTTGTATTTGTTGACCTCCTCTTCCTAATCCAGTCATTTTGAAATCATTGATTTCTTCATTGATTTCACTATCAAATGTAGGTAAGAAAACCCCTGATACATTCTCTTGTTTAGCCTTAATCTTAAACCTAGCATTCTGTACTGATTCTTGGATTTGATACCCAATGCTACCACCAACAGCATATTGAACCTCGGCCAATGAGAATGCCGCCGTTTGCATCACTCTCCCCATTTTCCTCTTGGATTCATCAATTCTACGAGTAATCTCTCTAAACCGTTTAGTCAATGCTTCTGACTTCCTTTTCAACAACGAATGTCCCTGTTGAGCTCCTTTTAATTTGGTTTTCATCACCCCCAATGTCATCCGTGTCGGAAACACTTGTTCTCTATTACCTGCACCACTCATTGTGTCAACTTTATTGGCTTTATATCAATAGAATACAAATGTTGATGATGAAATTTCTTTGGTTGAGATAAACTCACTCCCTTTGCTAGTTTTTGTGTAACTTTCGGGTCTTTTTGTGCGTGGGAACACAAATGGGAATGGCGCGAACCACAAAACCCACTGCAGTTTTGTGATGACTTTAGTTAAGTAGGTGTTTGTGGTTATGACAACGATTTCTGGAGTTTCTGAAGGTATTTGGAGTTTAGAAGGATTGTTAGATCAGGTGATTCACTCGTGGGAATACCAAATTGCTAAAGATGGCTCGAATTTGTCTTTGTGGATCGATTATTTCCATGCTGCAAATAGTTATCACTTACAAGTGTTTGTCATTGAAAGAGCAGTTAGGGAGTTACCTCGGAGTTATAAGTTATGGATGATGTATTTGGAATTGGTTTTGGGGCGTGTGGAAGGAAATGGTGTTATTTCTGATCAAGATTATGATGTTTTGGATCGACTTTTCACTCGGTGTTTGAAGTATTGTAATAAATTTCCAATGATATGGTATAAGTATTTGGAGTTTAGATTACTATATAGAACGGATAATCTACTGAAACAGTTTGGAATGTGTTTTGCTAATCTTCCTTTAACTCAACATCATATTATTTGGCCATTATATTTGAAATATGCTGATTTGACCAAGAATGATACCATTATTATGAACTATATCACTTTTAATGGAGAATACACTATAGATGAATTACTTAAATTAATTGATTTTGGTAATTGTTCCCAAGCATATGAATTGTTTTTAAACCAAACTTTCCCCTTAGAGCATTGGAAATCTATTCTTGAAGCATTTATATCTCATAAATATCCTGTGGATAATGTTATTTATAAAGCCATTAGACGATTTCCTGATCAATTGGCACTGTTTTATTTAATGTTGGTGGGTCAATATAATCAGGATGTGGAAAAAGTCCGATATTTATTCAATCAAGCCATTAAACTGTGTTTAACAGTTGGAGATTTTAGCATTTTATATGAACATTATACCAAGTATGAAGAAGGTTATTTGGATAAATTAGGAGATTGTAATTCAGATTTAGAATTGGAATTAAATTTAAGTCATTATGAAAGTTTACTAGAAAATAGATCAGTTCTTTTAAATGATATGTTACTTAGACAAGATGATACTAATTTAGATAATTGGTTTCAAAGATTAGAAATTTTTAAACTGGATTTAAATAAATTACTTGCTACATATGTTAAAGCTATTACTAGTATAAATCCATTAAAATGTCATTCTTTACAAGGACATAGTTTAAGTGAATTATGGATAAATTATTCTAAAGTTTATTCTGAACAAAAAGATTTTAAAACTGCCGAATTAATTTTCCAAAAATCATTAACTTCTAAATTTAAATCTATGGATGATTTATTAAATATTTATAAAAATTGGTGTCAACTTTATCTTGAACAAGAAAATATTGAAGGAGGAATAAAATTAATAGAATCAGTGATATTTCAAGATAAATCAATAAATTTACGAGATGAAACTCTTGAATTAAGTGATAGAATTATAAAATCATCCCAATTATGGGATTATTATCTTGAAATATTAGAGATTTATGTTGATGATATTAATAAAATCATTCAAAGTTATAATAAAATGATTGATTTAAAAATAGCCAAACCTATTAATATTATAAATTTTGCCAATTTTTTGGAACAAGAATTAGCTTATGAAGAAATGTTTAAACTTTTGGAAAAATCATTAATAAGTTTTAAAGATGATAGAATCAAATTTGAAATTTATAATATTTATTTAACCAAATTATTAAAACATAATAGTGATGATAAAGAAAGAATTAGAGACTTGTTTGATAAATCATTAAATGATGTTAATGATAACCATGTATCATCAATAATCATATTATATTCAGAATTTGAGTTCAATAATGGACTTGTGATAAAAGCGGTTAATCTTCTTAAAAAGTATATCAATAAAGTTGGTAATCCCATAGATCTAATCAACAATTTAATGGATAAATTAGAAAAAATTAACGATATGGATCAATTAAGAGAATTAATGCAAAGTATAACCACCATCAATTTGTCCAACACACACCTAATCACCATTATGAAACGATTCATTGATTTAGAAACCATTCACCATCAATATGATAGAGTCAGATCACTTTTCCAATATACCATCACCAACACCAATAACCAAGAGCTTTGGCATCAATGGGAACAATTTGAATTAAATCACGGCAATGAAACCACATTCAAAGCCATGCTTCGATTCAAACGGCAATTTAAACCTCCTGATATCAATAATCCTATGGGATTTATCAAATCAGATTCGAGTACTAAAAACCCCGAATCTATTGATATAGATATGTGAAGGAATTTGTTGAAACGGGAATGATATAGATGAAACACGAATCTATATCAATAGATGATACTGTAAACTATGTAAAGTATGTAAATAATATAGATAACTACAAAAACAATAATAACTGCAACAACAACAACAAAATCAGATAACAACGACAACAACGTTTTATTACATATTCCTATGAAACTATCTCCGCTAATTGCTATTTTAGTAGGTTGTATTGTTAACTTCTATTGTTTAAAAAACTGTTCTCACTAAAATAATCATTTAAGCGATTGAACATGAAAATGATCATTTTTAGTTCAAACAAATAGTCCCAGAACAGTCCCTGAATAGTCCCAGAACAGTGCAGAACAGTGCAGAAATAGTACTAAATCACTACCAAAACACTCTCCGTTCCTGTAGTTTATTGTTACCTTTTTGTTACTTTCCCCTTCCTCTTTCCCCTTCAACCCTCACTCACAATCCATAATGCCGTGCAATGTCTGCATAATGCATACATAATACTCCTCAGTCCGAGAAAAGCAACGGTTTTGCTTAAACGGGAATTGGTATTAACTGATTATCATTACCCATATTTAAACCCAGCAATGTCGTTGTTGTAAAGTAGTAAACCGATATACAAAAAAGGGTTTAAACCGGTGATTAAAGCTTAACTTTGTGGTGATTGTTTGTACTGATTGAGTTACTTTATACTGATTGAGTTGTATTATCCCGCACACTCCTTAATAGAGTTATATTGTCAAATCAACAGGAAAGTTTATTACAATTGGAATAGTGATTTTGTGAAAAGTTGAAAATAGAACTTTTGATAATTTTATAATTTGATATTTTTCATATTTTTCACTTTTTTCACTTTTTTTCACTTTTTTCAGTACTTTTTTTCCACTTTCTTCACTTTTTCCTTTTCCCTTTCCCCTTCTCAATCCTTCTCCTTCGCGTGAGTCACAGATCAATCTCCTTAATGAATCAAGTTCTGTTAAACCCCACGAGGTTATCCATTATTTCCATCCACAGAAACAAATATTGGATATTTAAATCGGCTATATTAGAGTTATTACACAGAGAAGCTGGTCGTTCTGGAAACAATGATACTTATGCTTCACAATCTGATGACGATGACGATGATGATGATGATGATGATGTTATTGATCCTGTATTGTCTGATCCCAAGAATATGACTAATGAATTAAACTACTTAAGTCTTCTGAAACGTACTAGTCTGTATGAACTGTCAAGTTCGTCATCAAGATCTCTGACAAAACACAAAACAAAGAAACATGGATCATCTTCTTCAGGTTCAAGTTTTAGCTTTGATAAGGACGTTACTATGGACAATTCCAGTAAGGAAAATAAAGACTCGATACGAAAAGAGTCGTTAAAGGAAAGTAAGTTTGAAGATTTGGATGTTAATGATGATGGTGATGATGATAATAATTACTTTTTCCATATTGCTTTTACTCCTGTAGAGTGTACGATTATTTGTTCTACCATATTGATGGGGAGATTGTTTAAGGAACCATTAAAATTATGTCATAGTTTGGGCTTTGATGATGTTCAGGTGTTGGATGAAACTTTTGTTTGTTTACAAATTGATAGTGATGGGGCTTATGATCATAATTATAGAATTTTACAATTGACAAAACCTTTATCGGAGAATAATATATCATTATTTTTCCTTTCTAGTCATTTTGGGGATTTGGTATTAATCCCCAGTCAATTGGAAGACAAAGTTATATCGATTTTGACAAAAAATAGCTTTGAATTCTCTGATGTGTCTGGAAGTTATATCATCAGTAATTCCTATAGTCCTGTTAAAACTGATGATAATCATTGTTCTCAGCACTTGGAAGACCGAGTTTTCCAATTATTTAAACAAAGTAACATTCGACCTTTGATTAATCATAAAGTATCGTTATTATTAACCGGTTCAAGACCCAGTGACGTTGAAGATACATTATTAAAAACCGCCAAAATCATCGGTTCCAATATCATTCCTGATTATTTTGTAATCACAAGAACTTCTATTAATGAAGTATCTTTAATTTTACCCCGATCTTCTAAAACTAGATCCATTTTAGGCTTCCATTCAAGACATTTAATTGGATCCACTCAAGACATTATTAACCCCATTACTATCGATTTGACTCGATTACCTTTGGATTCCACTGGTATAGTCAGTGGTATGGCCGGTAAAATCATTAATGGAATAAATTCATTACCGGCTTTAGAATATCCTTTTGAACTTAACTATTTATCCATGGCTCGTTCTGCCATCATTATGATCCCTAAAGAAAATATTCTGTTGGTTACGGAAATTTTAAATTCTGTTGACTACAATGCTTTAGGTCATCAATAATTGACTTTTATTTTATTTCTTTTGCATTATATATATTTATATTTAAGGTTAGGCGTTGTTTTACAATATAGGAAATTGGTATTTTATAGTAGCATGTCTTTATTTCTAATTAGGCAATTTTCGCAACCATTATATTTTGTACTGCTAAAAAATGGCTGCAAAAAAATTATGTTAATCAAAAGATGATTATTTTTTTTTATTATTCTGCATAAATACGAAAACTAAATTTAGATTTTCTTTTATTCTATTTGATTAGCATATAAGAAAAAGGAAAAAGTATAAAAATGCCCCGGATTCACTTATATTCTCTTTATATCATGTCATCAGAAACAATTGATCCAAGACCTAAACTTACGCTTAAATTCACGGTTCCGGCTTTTGATAGGGCCAAATTCGAACATTATAAATATTATCAATCGATTTTAACTCCTGAATATCATGAACTACCTAAAATTTACTCCCAAAGATTAGATTTTTTGAAAAAAAGTTGTATTGATATTAAGGATGATAATGTTGAGAATACCCCTAATCTCATCGATTTATACTCTTACCCCATCAAAAGATTAGGTAAAGGATCTTATAGCTCAGTTAAGCTTTTCAAATCCCCCATGGATGGTAAAAAATATGCATTGAAGTTCTTTAACGCCAAATCAAGTGCCCTTATAGGTAATATTCTCAGAGAATTTGTTATCACCAACATCATTGATTGTCCTCAAGTGATTAAAAGTTATGATCTTTTGGCTTCAGTTAACAATCCTGGCAAAATGGTCATTGTGGAGGAATACTTTGATGCCGTTACTTTATACGATGCCATGTACAAATTACCAGCATTTAGAAATCCTTCTTATGCTGATATGGTATTTAATTTAACCGTGGAAGCCGTTAGAAACTTCCATGGTTCAGGTTATTTCCATAATGATTTGAAACCAGAAAACATTCTATACGATTTCAATCATAAAGAAATCAAAATCATCGATTTAGGATTTAGTTATCCTTTACATAAAACCGTGGATGAAAAACGTATGAGACAACATCTCAGCTCGGGAACTGAACCCTATTTACCTCCAGAAATGAACCCCAACTTGAATGCCTTTATTTCTGATCCCACCATGGCCCGTGCTGGAATTTCTAAGGATATTTGGTCTTTGGGTATCATTTATTATGAGATGTTAACTCAAGGAGAACCTTTATGGGATCTGGCACATGCTTCTTGTACTCTTTTTGCTAGTTATTATAACAAAAGATATATTCAAAAAGTCCACAATTTGTTTGTTAGAAAGAACAATTTAACTGAACAAGAGACGCTTTTTTGGTATACCAGAAACCATATAATTCACCGGTTATTGACTATTGAGAATGATCAAAGATTTGGTATAAAGGAGGAGGTGTTGCAATATCCAATGTATTGAGAATGTTGTGTTGTGTTGTGTTATGAGATGTGTTGTGTTATGTTATATAAGATAAATTAGTATGATAAGTATGCAATAAATATGTTTTTAGTTAATTTTCTTCTCTTCTTCTATTATCTCCTCATCTCTTTCCACCTTTCTTCTTTGGCTTTGTACTGGTACTCCATCCTTCATCATCAACTGTAGGAGTTTTATCAGTAGATTGTGTAATAGCCACAGACCAAGCAGTCATATCATTGTTATTACCACCAAGTTGTTTAGCCACAGCTCTTCTTCTTTTCATAAACTCTTGAGAGAATCTAGTTCCATTCATAGTGGCACTAGAACTAAAGATAGTTTCAGAAATTAATGGTGCTGAATCACCACTATTTAATGGTAATGAAATAAACATTTCCAAAAGATCATTACATGAAACACTAGGATATAAACTTACCATTTCTGATCGTGCCCACATAACAAATTCTTCTCTTAACTTAGTAAATTGATCACTATAAGGAGTATTATTAGCTGAAATCGATCTTAATAATCCAGGTGTAGTTGTTGCTGTTTGTTTAGGAGTACTTGAAGTAACTGAAGAAGCAATAGTAGCTGCAGCTGATGGCTTTTTAGATGGTGTAGTTGTCTTTTTAGTGTTGACTGTAGTCCAACCAGAATCACCTCCATCAGTAGAAGCTTCTGCTACAGCATTAGCAATAGAACCAGAAGTATTATTGGCTTTAGAAGCTTTCATTTCTTCTGATGCTTGAAGTTCTTCTGCTTGGATTTCGGCTAAAGTTTTAGATACTTTAGGTGTTGAAGAGCTTGTACCCCAACTAGAAGTTACTGGTAAACTTGATTCTTTAGCTTTTAATTGATATAATTCTTTTTCTTTTTCTTCTTGAATCAATTTGGCTTGGTAGTCTAATTTAGCCTTTTGTTCTAATTGTTTTTGTTTTTGGGACTTTTCGTTTTCTAATTGTTGAATTTGTTTTAAAGTCATAGCTGGTTTTTGTTGAGAAGTAGTAGCCCAAGGAGCTTTTTTATCAGATTTAGGTCTTTCTGGTTCATAAATATCGACTTTTTCTGAATGTTTTGGTGGTTTTGATTTAGGTAAAGGTTTTGATTTAGATTTTTGTGGTGGTGGTGGTGGTGGTGTTTCTTGAATGTGTTCAGGGATTTGTTGTGGAATTGGAACAGACATTTGTTCTGGAATTTGTTTTGGAATTTGTTCAGACATTTGTTCAGACACTGGTTCAGAAATTGGTTCAGAAATTGGTTCAGGAACAGATTCAGGAACAGATTCTGACTCTGTCTTTGGCTCTACCACCTTCTCTACCACCTTCTCTACTTCCACATCCTTTCCTTCATCAGAAAGACTCAATGCTTGAAACTTTCTATCTTCATCATCCAAAATCCCTGTGACCACAGCTGATTGAATATCATTCAAATCTTGTTCAGGAGTCTTGGAACTATCAACCACAAAAGGAGAATTAATTCTTGATTGTGAAACTGCTGATGTCCAAGGTGACATAGGTGATTGAGTTTGTCCCGATTGAGTTAAATTAGCTTGATTTAAGTTAGTTTGGCTAAGATTTGTCAGACTCAAATTGCTTGCTAATGGAGCTAAAGGTTGGTTCAATTGTTGACTCAAAGGTTGAGCCAAAGGTTGAGCTAAAGGTTGAGCTAAAGGCTGATTCAACCCTTGATTTAGAGGCTGATTCAACCCTTGATTCAACGGGTTTGGACTATTCAATTGCCAGCTGGAATTGGTTTGTCCTTGAGGGAATTGTTGTTGCATCAATGAAGGTACTGATGAAGAAACTGAAGAAGAAAAATTATTAAAATTCATTCCCAGATTCATGTTTTGGAACCCTGGTTGAAACACCAGTGGATTCATTAACATAGAATTAGTCAATAATGGATCTGTAATATTATTCTGTAACAATTGAGGTTGAGATAAAGGTAAAGGAACTTTAAACGGTTGAACAAAATTACTCACGGTTTCACAAAATTGTCGTAAACTTTGATAACTTTCATTTTGTCGCTTAACTTGTAAGTCAAGACTTAAATAACCATCAGTAAACCAACCTTGCATCAAATCACCATTAAAAGGACCTTGTTCGTTACCAGAAGAGTCAAGATAGAACCAATTCACTGATTCTGGAGGAATCAAATCATCAGTTGTAGGACCAGGTATAGACCCATTTATAGTCGGTTCCATAGACCCAATAGGGTCTGGACCATCACCAACAACACCATTACCATTACCATTACCATTTACATCAGTATTAGAATCAGTATTCACACCAAAATCTCCACCAATATTATCACCAAAATCTCCACCACTATTATCACCATGAACAATACCTTCTTCAATACCTCTTCCATGACCATTTCTTCTATCAAATTCTTCAAGATTATCCTTTTCCGTAATAACCAATGACAGCCGAGGAAGATTATTCAATTCAAAATGAGTCATTTGACGAGGATTTTCTGGTCTAAAACTTTGATTTGTTCCATCTTTTTCAATAGGAGCAAGATTATTACCAATAGTTGATGTTAAGATTGATTCTTTTTTGGTTTCCCAAACATCAAATGCTTCAGGTAAACTATAAGATTTACTTCCTTTATTTACGGGGATTTTAAATCCGGAATTATTGGTTGATTCAATAGCTGAATGGGACATAATAAATGTGATATATAACAAAAGTTTTGTTAAATTTGATAAATCTGAAAATTTTTTTAGACGTGGTTTGACAGTGATGGCGCGCACAAGAGACGAAAAAGTGATGGGTCGACAGCGGGTCGGGGAGAGAAATTCGCACTGTCTAAAGTGGGTCCATAAATAAATCCATGAACCTATTTTAGCGGTGATTTTATTTTGTCGCGGACCTATTTTACTTCCAACTTTACCACCAACCAACTTTACCTACTTTACCTACTTTAACTACTTTAACTACTTTAACACAAATACATAAACTTTTATTCTTATTTACTCTCCTACTCCAACTCCCTAATTACCCTCTTCAACTTTTTGTTTCTTGTCAACATGAGTATCATCATCATCTAATTGGGCATGATAATCTTTAATCATAGAATCAACATCATCAATAGTTAATTGTCTAACATCACCCAATATCTTAATCTTTTGTGTGATTTCTTTACATTGATCATCAGTCAAGTTTAATTTTAATTGATCAACTCTAGATTTAATAGCATTCCATCCAGTTAATCTGTTAGCAAAATGAATATATCTACTTAAACCAAAATCTGAAGGACTTAAAATCTCATAAGTTGATGGATTAGCTAATATAGCTTTAGCATGAATCCCAGCTTTATGAGTGAAAGCACAGAATCCAGTAATTGGATTATTAAATGGAATATTAACTTGAACTGAATCAGCAACCAAGTTTTCTAAATCTCTTAATTTATGTAATTTATACTTGGACATAACATAATCTCTATCAGCAGTAATCATTCTAGCCATTAAACCACCTAATGGAGTAATCCCATTTCTTTCTCCAATACCTAAAACAGATACATCAATTAATCTAGCACCTCCTTCTAATGCAGTATAAGCATTAGCAATAGCACATCCAGTATCATTATGGAAATGACATTCAATATCACAACTAACTACTGATTTTAATGTTTTAACTAATTCATAAACTTGTCTTGGATTAGCACATCCAACAGTATCAGCAATACCAACTCTATTAACTCCAATTTTATCAACGGTTTTATAAATATTTAATAAATCCACTAAATCGGATCTAAAAGAATCTTCTGAAGAAAATCTAATTTCAATCCCTTTAGATTTAACAAATTCAATGACTTCAATGGCTGATTGAGCAATATAATTCATATCTTTACCATGACTATATTGTCTTAAGAATTGAGAAGTTCCAATAACAACATCAACTCCATCAACTCCAGTTTCTACAGCAACTCTAGCATCATCCATATGACATCTAATATGAGTTAAAATCTTGGATTTTAATCCCAATTTACAAATGGCTTCACAATCTTTTCTACTTTGTTCACTAGCAACTGGTGATGTTAATTCAATATAATCAACTCCAAATTCATCCAATGCTTTAGCAATTTCTATTTTCTTTTCTGTGGTGAAAAATGCATTAGCAAATTGTTCTCCTTCTCTTAAAGTAGATTCAATAAGTTGAAAATTTCTAACATTAGATAAATAATCTGATGGATTTGGTCCGTATGGATTTCCGCTCATTTTTTGTATATGTGATCTGTTTTAGGATTTCTTATGTTATATATAATGCAGATCAATGACTAATGTGAAAAAAAAAAAAATTTTTCAATTTCTTATTATCATTATATCTTTTGCTTGTATGCAGGACGCTGAGTCATTGATAATAGTGATGCCGTTTGTCCGGAAAAAGGTTGGTTTGTATGAGTTTTTGGAGCAAAAAAAAGGGGTTCTGTAATTGTGATGGTGTGGGGATATATATAATCACATTATAAATATGCTCTGACCTCTGGAACCCCAAAATAACCCCCCCTAAGTGACTTTTTACTTCCTCTGATAAGGTGAGTCATTATGCTGCAAAACTAAGTTCGGACACGACCAGTTTCTCACTAGTAATAAAGTGATATTTCTACATCTCTACACACACTCTCTACTCTTTACACACACTCTCTTTTACCTATTCTCTCTACATTATCCTTCCTCTCATTACCTATATAATACACTATATCTCATTTGAAGTCATTTTTATATACCGCAAGATTTCCAGCTTAAACCTGGTGACTTCCACAGGCTTAATATTAACCTTATTATTAAGACGTTTAATGATAGCCTTTATAATAATATTAATATCATTATTGGATAATCCAGTAATAGTGGGCCAATTTCTTATATGATGATCTCTTAATAAACTAAGTTTAACACATCCAATGAGAAGTTTCCTTAATGGGAAGTCCATTTCCGTATAATTGGCAAAGTTATTGGATTGATTCAAATACCTTAATAAGTAAATGATATCCATATATCGAAACAAATAAATCACTGACTTTAAAAATGTAGTCAAGGATAAATTTAATCGATTTACTATTGTGATTAAAAAAGTGTCCAAAGGAATTTTATCACCAGAACAATCTGAAGGAAATAAATTATTGATTTTAAGGGCAACATATTTAACAGTTAATAACATAAGTTGATTTCTTTCTTGTTTAAATTGTTTACTAGTTAATTTGTATTTGGTGACATTCCCACGATGAAGTCTTTCTGGTAGTGGTAAAGGGGGGACGATAGCGGAACCACCAGAGACTATTTCATTGAATGGTTCCGGGGTGGTGGAGGTTGTATTGCAATTATTACTAGATCCAGGACTAGCACTAGACCCAGCACTAGGCTTAGGCTTAGACCCAGCACTAGACTTAGCACTAGACTTAGACTTAGACCTACTCCCAGTCCCCAACTCTTCCTCTTCTTCAGATCCACTATCACTCATCAATAACGGTACTTCATTAATATAATCATCAATATTAAATTCATACTGTTTCCCTATATTCATATCATTGGTTTTCATAGAATACGTAATCATATCATTAATAGCAACCATTATAAATAGTTAATTTAGAATTTCTTGCTTCCAATTAATCAACTATTTGTGGTTAAAGTTGTTGTTTTTGGTTTTAGTTATTTTATTTTTTTTTATTTTATTCTATTTTCTTTGTTAAAGTGTCTACTCCAAGTCTTGTTATGATATTTTTATCCCTTCTGGGCCAATTTAAAACATCATACTTTTGATCAAATGATCTAAAAATAACAAAAAAAAAAAAGACAAAAAAAAGACAATAAAGACAGCACTAAATTTAGATTATAACTGTAACCAGTTTTCTATCAGTTGATGATATATAACAGTTTATAAGAACAGTTGGATGCACTTAAAGGGAGTAATAAAATGGCATTGAGATGTGAAAAAGTTGACTCATCATCGTATGGCGCGTGGTAGGGACACGTCCAATCTCAATCTCGTTTGAAAAATTTCATTATCTATAGAAATAGTGGTTTTGGTGATTGATTTTGATTGAATTGATTGATTTTGATTGAATTGATTGAATTTGAGTTGATTTTGATTGATTTTGAGTTGATTTTTTAAATTAAATTATCTTTTATTTATCCCACCCCCTCCCTCCATGGAAATGAAACGAACTTATAAAGATGCTATCAACGCATTAAACTCTCTCCAATCTAATTTTGCATCTTTAGAAGCTAAAAGAAAATTAGGTCCTTCTGTTGATAAAAATGAATATAGTATAAAGGTCGTGTATGAATATATCAGAAGATTAGGTTATAATACTCAAGATTTTAATAAATTGAATGTTATTCATGTTACTGGTACTAAAGGTAAAGGTTCAACCTGTGCATTTACTGAATCCATATTATTACAACATAATGATAAAGTAAAGAATATTGGATTATTTACATCTCCTCATTTGAAATCTGTTAAAGAAAGAATTAGAATTAATGGTCAACCTATTAATGAATTGAAATTCACCAAATATTTCTTTGAAGTTTGGGATAAATTATCTACAACCACATCTGATTTAAATGAATTTCCTGATCTAGATCCTTGTGATAGTGTTAAACCAATGTACTTTAAGTACTTGACAATATTATCTTTTCATATATTCATGTCTGAAGGTTGTGATACTGCTATATATGAAGTTGGTGTAGGTGGTAAATATGATTCTACTAATATAGTACCAGCTCCTACAACAACTGGGATTTCTGCTTTAGGTATTGATCATACTGCTATGTTGGGTAATACTATTGAATCCATTGCTTGGAATAAAACCGGGATTTTTAAACCCAATGTTCCTGCTTTTGTTAGTGATCAATGGGAATTTCCTCATATTATCCCTTATATTGAACAACGAGGTCAAGAATTAGGAGTATCCAGTTTAAATATAGTTAAGGTTGGACCTCAATTCAACTTTAAGTTAGGATTATTAGGTGATTTCCAAAAAAATAATGCTGCTTTAGCAGTAAAATTAGCATCGTCTCATTTAATGAAATTTGGTGTTAAAGATTTACCTAATGATGATTTAACTTATTTACCAGAAAAGTTCCAAATTGGTCTAGAATCAGCTAAATGGGATGGTAGATGTCAAATTATACATAATAAGCCAAATTTTGAAGGTATCACTTGGTTTATAGATGGTGCTCATACTACAGAATCCATTAATGTATGTAGTCAATGGTTACTTGATTGTTTCAATACTGATCATCAAAAAGTATTATTATTCAACCAACAAGGAAGAGAAAATGCCAATGATTTATTAGCTCAATTATACAATAATCTTCATGGGAAAGTTAAATTTGATAAAGTTATATTCACGACTAATATTACTTGGTCTGAAGGATATAATTCTGAATTAGTATCTATGAATAACTCCAAAGAAGCTGTTGATAAATTGACAGTACAAAATGGATTCAAACACCATTGGAATGAATTGGATAATCATCATAATGAACAATCAGAAATGCTTATTTTTAAAGATATTGAATCGGGATTAAGTTATATTAATGATTTGAATACTAAACCAGTGGATGTATTTGTTTGTGGGTCATTACATTTAGTAGGAGGAGTGTTAACTGTATTGGATAATGAAAGAGATTAACCAGAAGTAATAACTGTATTGGATGATAATAGATTAACAATAGTTTATATATATTTAAATTTATATACTCATTTTTCTGTTGTTTCTTCCATGTTTGAATTCATTTAATTATACAATAACCATCAATTTACATTTTCTCTAAAGTTATTAACAATATCATTAATATTAACTAAGGAATTTTTCCATTCAGTTAAATTAGTTTTAACATTATTCAAATTTCTTTCTATTGATGAATTATCATAAGGTAATAAAAATTTATCATTTCTAGTTAAAATGAATACTTCATCTAATTGATTTAATTTACCTTCAATTAAACCATTTTTAATGGCATTAATGATTAAAATTTCCAATTTATCATTATCAAAAGGAATTTCACTAAATTTAAATACATGTTTGTTTTCGGATTGTTCGAATAATTTACATAATGATAAAATTTCTGATTTAAATTTAATGGAAGATGATAAAGTAGAACCAGAAGATTGAAATTCAGTTGGAACATCAGTAATTAATTCACCACTTAAATATTTAAGGAAAAAATTACATAAATTATCATTTTGATTTTCTATTAAACAAGAACTGATATTACTATTGATTAAAAAGGATAAATCAATAATTTCACTGGATAATGCAAAATGAATTAATTTATGTAATTCTGGTAAATTAATTGGGAATTGTTGAGTAAATCCATGAATAAATTCTAAAGAAGTTTTAGAATAATTATCATCCAATTGAATAAATTGCCAAAATAATTGTCTTATAACTTCATCAGAAGCTTTAGCACCAATTAACCAATTAACTAAATTATCACCAATAGAATGATCAATTAATTTAAAATCAAATTTTAAATCTTGACAAAATTGTAATAAAACAGTTATAATTTTAATTCTTGATGATGATTCTTTAGGTAATAAATTAAACATTAAATTTAATTCTGATAAGATACTTGTAGCCTTAATGGATTTTCTATCTCTTAATGATAATTGTTGTTTAGGACTAGTTTCAATTAAATTGGTTAATAATTGATCTCCATAGTTAAGAACACTTTCTATATCTCCAAGTAATTGAATCAATAAATAAATAATCAAATTAAATGTCGATTCAAATTCTTTATCCGTTAATTTTTTCAAATATTCGGGTGATGAAGCTGCTATAACTTGAACAATCAATTCATCCTTATTTTTGATCTCCGTCTTTTGGTAGGCAACTTCTTCACTAAGACACGATTTTAATGCTGAAGAAACTTCATTATTACCTTGAACTCCATCTATGACTTCACCTAATTCATTTACAGAGGTGGCTACCTCATTATCAACTATGAAAACTGACATAATGAATGTGGATAAAAGGGTATGGGATGAAAATTTTTCAGTGGTGTTGCGCGATGGTGTTAGCGGAGGTGTACGCACACCCCTCCTAACAAAGCCTTATACCGCACTGGACTCACACTCCTCCTATCAAAACACTATATCAATACCCCTCTCTTATCAAAAGCCTTACACCAAACCCCTACACAAACCCCTTCACAAACCCCTTCACAAACCCCTCTATTCCTTTATTGTCTATAAACTATTAATACATCTAAAAACTTATCCAAGAACTTCAAGTATTCGCATCTATGGATCTATGTTTTGGAGAAGGAAATACGTCATAACGATCATCACCTTCTTCTTCCTCTTCTTCATTAATAATAGAATGTGCTTGATACATGTTACTAATTTCACCATTTTTACCACCATAGTTACTGGGTAATGGTGGAGAACTAGACCGAGGAATGGTTATTTGAATGGTGTTATATTCTGGTGAAGTATCATGAGGTATCACATGATTAGGTGATTTAGAATGATGTTTTAATCGGTTAGTTTTACCACTGGATTTAGGTGCTCGTGATATGATTCTAGATTCACTTTCATCAGAAGAATTACTGGAAGCGTGAATGAGTTGAGGTTTCTTTTGTGATTGCAGTGGTTGTCTTGACGTAGTGGTTGTGGATGTTGATACAATAGATACATCACTTGAAGGTTGACGAGTGTAACTAGGTCTACTGGGACCAAGATTGTTAGTTTTTGAAGACTTTGATGATGGTCTTTGATGGAAATCCTGATTAGAAGTGTTTAATGAAGATTCATATAATATATCTTCTTCAAATTCATCCATAGAACTTTCATCTAAAATATCCAATTCACTCTCTGACATCATAGTTGATAATTGACTCAAATGACTAATTTGAGAGATTTGTGATACCATTGAAGAAGGTCGAGTTTTCATTCTTAACCCTTCATTACTAGGAGTTACTTGAACTGGTGATGATGATAATGGACGATATTGTTTTTCGTTATCAGGTTTAAGAGGAACTGAAGTATCTTCGTTATTCATGTCAATGTTGTTATTGTTGTTCATGTTGTTAGTTATGGATAATTGGGTATTATTGGGAGTTTCATCCATTACTGTTTTGGGACTTGGACTAGTGGTAGTGATGTCACTAACTTGATCTTTATTCTCATTAAAATCATTATTATTATCATCTTTTTTCTTCCAAAATGCTAACCGATTCATGATCTTATTATTACTATTAGAATTACCATTGGAGGTATTCTTTTTGCGTTTATCAGTAATGGAATTCAAAGCACTGGTAATTGAATTACGTCTTTCATTTTCACTAGGATGAAATGATACTGTTCGGTTAAAAGGAGGAGTACTATTACTACTTTGGAAAATATCAGGATCAAGGGACATTCCTGAAGTACTTCTTCTCTTTTCACTTGACTTTCTTGATGCCATATGCAGTGGTAAGTTGGATTTACTTCCTCCAGCCTTGGAATTTAAACTAAGTGTAGACATGATTCTTTCCAAAGGTTGAGTACCATCATCATTCATTGATAATACTGATTTAACCTTCTTTTTTGATCGTTTTAATGATTTTTTAGCCCGTCTCCGTTTTTCCTTATAATATCTCATCTTCTTTTTATTATATTCTTTTGTTAATGCCAATTCATAGAATGCCGTCAATGGAGTCATTTTTTGATCTCCAACTTCCTGTTGGAGTTTATCTATGCGAATATTTAATTTAGCCAATCGTTTTAGTAAGTGTTTGGCAACTTTAGATTGAAATGGCGGCAATCCTGAGTTATGATGTTGATTAATTGACATGATAGATTCAGCATCATTGGCTATAGAAGACGATCTTTTAGGTCTTTCAGGAAACTTATTGGTAATATCAATCAAAAACCCCGAGTTCAATATCTCATTGATATTGGGTCTAGCCATTGGTTGCTTATTTAACATCTTCTTAATGATATCATTAACTTCTTTAGGGAAATTATCATTAAAAATAGGTTCTTCATGAATGATTTTATATTTAGTTTTCAAATCATCATCTTCATCAAATGGCATTTGTCCATAAACCATAGTATAAAGTATCACTCCCAATGACCATATATCAGCACAAGTCCCATCATATTTCCGACTATCAAGCATTTCCGGAGCCATATACACCGTGGTCCCACAAACCGTCGACAAAAAGTTTCTCCTAACCGGATTGAATTCCCGAACAAACCCAAAATCCGTCAATTTCACCACATTCTTCTTCTTATCCCCAAACAAAATGTTCTCCAATTTCAAATCTCGATGCACCAAATTCAATGAATGTACATACTTTATCCCCTGAAGGATCTGAAAGAATATCTGTTGATACTCTTCATACACTAATCTTCTCTTGTCGTAAATATGATAATAAAGTTCGTTCCCTTGACAATATTCCATCACCATCCACAAATGAGTCTCTGTCTTTATCACTTCATACAACCGAACAATATTCTTATGCTTCAATTGTCTATGGTAATATATTTCCCTCACGATATTAGGATCATCAAGTAATCCACATTTCAACACCACAGGAAGGTTCAACATAACATGAAACGCCAAATACACCTTCCCAAACGCCCCTTCTCCAATCTCCTCTATGACCTTATAATTTCCTATTTGAAGCACATCTCGACTGGTAATTTCTAAGTAAAACCTGTTGAAATCATCGGCCAATTGTGCCTTATAGTTTTGGTCCGTGGCTCGGGAACCTCCATTCATAGTTACTGCTATTGCTGGTAGTGATGGTGGAGTGATTATAGTATTTGCTGACACACGAAGCGCGCGCATTATGGATGTCATCGCAGAAACTATAATAGAATTTGTATGCTTAAACGGAGTTTAATGTGTTTGCGTGCCTGGGGCCGTGCTGGGGGGAGTAGCTTAGTGTGCTTACGGGGTGGCAGTGGTGTTGGGGGTGTTGTGTGTCGAAGAGCTGGTGTTTTTTCGACCCCTGGACGTCTGTATGGAACTAATAATGATGTCGATTATAATCAACTCCATCAGCTCCAACTGGTGATACGTGGTCCTATGGCCACAATAAGACAGAAATTGCTTAGAAACGATATCCCTGAGTATCAGTCGTTGAATAAGCTACTGAACGAGCAAAGTTGTGTGTTATTAGACCAATTTATTGAGTCCATAGATCAGGAAATGATGACTTTTCTTGACCTGCCACAGAAACTTCTGATAACAAATCAAATAAGTTTAGTTGACTTTATTAACCCTAGAAAGGAAAAATTGGCTCCTATAATATACCTGATTTATTTAAATCGATTCCCGCAACAGTTTGGTCAATACTATAACATTACTACTAAAGATGAACTTCTACAACTTATACTTACAAAGCTTGTATATAAACATCAAATCCAATCAGAAATACTAGAAATCAGAAAGATTTCTTCCAAAATAGATCTTTCTAATCCTTCACAATGGTTCCCAGAAGCACGAAAGATGAAAAGACAAATCATAATGCATGTAGGACCTACTAATAGTGGGAAAACCTATAATTCGTTAAAGAAATTAACCCAATCTAAATCAGGATATTATGCTGGACCATTAAGATTATTAGCCCGAGAAGTATTTGAAACGTTTAATAAAAGACATATCAATTGTAATTTGGTCACAGGAGAAGAAATCATTCCTAGTATTGATGATAATGGGAAAATTAGTGAAATCACTTCAGGAACTATAGAAATGATTCCATTATTTAAAAAAATGGATCTTTGTATTATAGATGAAATTCAAATGATTGCTGATGATAAACGAGGAGAAGCTTGGACCAATGCTCTTTTAGGAGTTCAAGCTAATGAAATCCATTTATGTGGTGAAGAAAGTGCTTTAGAATTAATTAAACGTATTGTTGCTATAACTGGTGATTCTTTACAAGTGAATAAATATGATCGTTTGGGTAAACTTACTGTATGTGATACTCCAATCAAATCTTATAAACAACTTAAAAAGGGTGATTGTGTGGTTGCATTTTCTAAACGAAAGATTTTAGATATTAAATGTGAAATTGAAAAAATCACCAAATTAAAGGTTGGAGTGGTTTATGGAGCATTACCACCAGAAATTAGGTCCAAAGAAGCTAATGGTTTTAATAGTGGTGATTATGATGTTTTGGTAGCTTCAGATGCTATAGGAATGGGATTAAATCTTGCCATTAAAAGAATAGTATTCTCCACTACTAGGAAATTTAATGGTTTAGATATGGAATCTTTAAGTCCTTCATTAACCAAACAAATAGGTGGTCGAGCTGGTAGATTTAGTCATGATAAATCTAATGCTGGAGGATTTGTTACTGCTATGAATAGTAAAGATTTACGATACGTTAAAAAAATGATGTCAAAACCTAATAAAGAATTAGAAAAAGCTTGTATTTGGCCTACTAATGAAATATGGACCACATATATATCCCAATTCCATGAAAAAGTATCAATATTAGATATTTTACTTAATTTTGAACAAGATAATGAACAATTAAAATTGGATAATTTCTTTTTAACTGATTTAAATGTTCGATATCAAGTATTGGAATTATTTATGAAAAATGATATTCATAAAAAATTAACTGTGGAAGATCAATTAAAATTAAGTATTGCTCCTATTAATTTAAATAAAGCTTCTGTTATGGCCGATAAAGTTACTTTTGATTATGTTATGAATATAATTAAAAATCAATCCAAATCAGTATTTGATTTCCAATTTCTTCCCCTTGAAATCTTAAAATCACCCCCAAAAAAGTTCCTTCCTTCAGAGAAAACTTTACAAGTCTTACAAACTTTAGAAGATAGTCATAAATTAGTATTATTATTCATGTGGTTAAGTCAAAGATGGCCTACACTCTTTGTTGATAAAGAAAGTGCTAATGATTGGAAAACATTAATAGAAAAAAGAATCAGTGAAGAATTAATGAATTTAAAGAAAAGTAATAAATCCTCGGTTAAAGGAAAGAAACCCCCTCAATCTTTTTCTTAGACAATCATGGTAAAAATAGTAAAAATAGTGTTGAAAATTCTTGTATATATATATAAATAGATATCCGCTCCTGTATATAACTTAACCCATTTCCCATTTCTTCCTCCACGTTAATATTGCGCGCGATCCCCCACTCTTTCACCCCACGCTAATATCATTTAAATAGAAGGTTTTCTTATTTTTTTTTTTTTTTTTTTCTCTTTATTACTTTTTGTTTTACTTTTTCTATTTTTTTTTTCTCCTTCAGCTAAAACACGTTCACATCATGACGATTATGACTAAAACCATCATTGTGGTGGGTGGTCCGGCAGGAACCGGGAAAACATCCATGGCAGAACGGTTATCTAAACACTTTAATTGTCCCTACATCGAAGGAGATTCTCTCCATCCACAAGCAAACATCGACAAAATGTCTCAAGGAATCCCTTTAACTGATGACGATAGATGGGATTGGCTTGCCAAATTAAGTCATGTGGCGGCTAAAGAATGTGATAAATCTCCTAATAATATGGCTATAGTCACCTGTTCCATCTTAAAACAAGTTTATCGTCACTTTATAGCGCAAGCAGAACCTTCTGTTCGGTTCAATTTTTGCTTCTTATACGCATCGTTCCAAGAATTGGTTACTCGGGTCAACCTGAGAAAAAATCACTACATGAAATCCGATATGGTTAAACTGCAATACGATATAATGCAGGTCCCCCACGGCGACGAATTGATTGAAAATGGCGGCAACTGTTTAAAGATCAACACCACGGAAAACCCTATAGATGAAGTATATAGTTACATATTAGCTCACTTACGCTTGAGATAGCATTACCCAAGATCATTAATAGAGACCAATAGACGGAGTTAATGAGTCCGCTATCATTACCGGAAAGACGGAGAAGTTGACTATTTGGGCATGTGTGGGGGAGCCGTGGGGGCGCGCGCCGCGATGGTGTAGTGGTGGGGGGCAATTGCCTGGCTTGATAACCGCCGCCAGTGGGGGGCAGCGCGCGCGCCAACTTCTTATTTCATTTAAACCTTCATTTAATGTCATCACTAAATGATTACTATAGACGATATCCATTCGTTACCGTATCTAAACGCTAATAAACAACGGAAAGTCGCCATTATTCTTGGCGGATGTAGTGGAATTGGCTGGTATACAGTTCTTCATCTTTATTTGCACGGATACACGGTTTATATCACGGGAAGAAGTAAGTCCCGAGTCATCAAATGCATTAATGAATTGAAACAAGAAGCTATAAAGATCCGTCTGAAATATACTATTGATCAAGCCAATCATCGGTTTGTAGGCGACTTGAAATACCTTGAAATTGATTTATCTAATTTACAATCAGTGGTTCAAGCAGCTAATCATTTGATTCAACAAGAACCTCGTTTACACTTTGTCATTAATAATATCTGCATTAATTCTTTACCTTATATGGAGACAGAAGATGGTTTAGAACTTCATCTTCAAATAAATTACATTGCTCCATTTCTTTTGGTAATGTGTTTATTACCATTATTAGAAAGTTCTAGTGAAGAATCTTCTTCAGGTACTTCCGAAGTATCGAGAATTATCTATACAAGTTCTATATCCCATTATCTTCAATTTCAATACTTTAGCATGAATAATCAATTTGATTACAGTCCTCAAATATTATTCAATTGGTTACGTTATAGTAAAGCCAAACTTTCAGGAATTCATTTAATTAAAATGATGGCATTAAGAAATCCCAAAATCCTTAGTGTTATTGTTGATCCTGGGTTCGTTATGAATCCCAACATTTTCAGTTACTTAACCCGATTACCTATTGTGGGTATCATTTTTTGGTGTTGTTTCCAATTATTTGGTTGGTTTTTCGGTATCACTATAGAACAAGCTTCATTTGCTTTAATTAAAGCATGTTTGGATCCTAATTTAAATTTGGAACTTCATAATGGTAAAATTTTAGACTACAATGGCCAAGAGTGTCAAGGATCAGCCGTGGGTAATAATATGGATTATGCTGCTCGGACTTGGATATGGACGGTTAATCAACTAGAGGAAAAGAACATTAATATTCCCCAATAGTTAGTCACTGGTATCAGTCACTAGTATAATCAGAATCATCATTATACCGTTTTCTTGTAGCATAGTAAGTATCTTCTGAGCTGGAATCAGAACTCCCGTCGTCATGTTCGTCGGCTTGGACTATTCCTGAGAATGCTGATGTTAACATTTCTCCAAGCTCATCTTCAATAACAGTATCTGGTTTTTGCTCTACTACTGATTGTAGCTCTCCCATATTCATTAGGTCTTTTTGAAACCGAGTTCGACTTATATCTTTGGTTAGTAGAACTTCTTTAGATACTTCTGGTACAGAAGGAAACTTAGGTTTAAGTTTGGTAAAAGCTTGAACCAAGAAATTCGTATGATCTGGAGTATAAATATAACCATTTTTCACCCCTAATTTCACCGGAATACCTCCTTCAACATGCTCAGATTCTGATAAGCCATGTACCTCTCCAAAATGTAGCATTTCTTGTAAACAAGCTTCTATAGTCCAAGGATGATGATAAAACATGTTAATAATTTCTAAAGGCAATGAAATCATCACATCATATATATCCTTCAAGTAATCAGTGTTCAGAAAAACGTCTCCTAAAGCATCAACATAGTCCATATTCAGATCATAGTTTCCTGTTTTGATAAAATCCACAGCTTGAGCCAAAGTATCTGCCTTAATGTAAACCAACTTCCCATTATGAATCCAATACTTATATTCATCATTATCAGCATCAGGATCAATTTCATATATATCTATTGCCAGAGACAATTCTAGAACCACTGGACTATAATGATCTTCAGTATTGTAAACATATGCAAACCCTCCATATGTGATTGTAAACTTATATATCACAGATGTGATAAAGAACTCATCTTTAGTATTGGGCCATTTATACTTGATTAAACCATCAACAACTTTGAAATTAGGTGTTTTATTACTTCCGGGATAACTGGAGTACTTTATAAAGTGGGAATTGAGGTCTTTTGCCGTTTTTGGTAAGTCATTACTGTAGAAGATACATTCCATGGAGACAAAATAGAAGTGATGAAGAATGAGAAGTGAGAAATGTGAAGTGAAAAATGTGAAAAATTAGAGATAGAGATAAAGAAATAAAGAAATAAAGAGAGTCAACCATAAGAGTAGGCTATAAAAAACCATAAAAACTTAAAGAAAATCATCATATATATTTATATTTCACCTCTATAACTTGGAATCATGATCAAGTCTTTCTACTACAATGGCAGAAGCACCACCTCCACCATTACAAACACCAGCAACACCAATCTTTCCACCTTCTTGACTCAATACAGATAACAAAGTAACAATGATTCTAGCACCAGAACATCCTAAAGGATGACCTAAAGCCACAGCACCACCATAAACATTAACCTTATCAGAATTAAGATCACATAATTTAGAATTGGCTAATCCAACAACAGAGAAAGCTTCATTTAATTCATAGAAATCAACTTCAGAAGAAGACATTTTAGAATGTTTTAAAGCTTTTGGAATAGCTAAAGATGGAGCAATAGTGAAATCTTCAGGTTTAGTAGCAGCTTCACCCCAACCAGAGATTTTAGCTAAAGGAGTTAAATTTAATTCAGCTAATTTAGCTTCACTAACTAAAATAACAGCAGCAGCACCATCATTTAATTTAGAAGCATTAGGACCAGTAACAGTACCATTTTCTTTTTGGAAAACAGTTCTAGCTGATTTAAGTTTAGCTTCATTAAAATTTTTAATTTCTTCATCAGCACTAACTACAGTATCAGGTTTACCTCTAGTACCTTTAATGGTAATATCAGCAATTTCATTGTTAAATTTACCTGATTCTAAAGCATTTTGTGCCTTAGTATAAGAAGAAATGGCAAAATTATCTTGATCTTCTCTTGAAAATCCATGATCTGAAGCACATTTTTCAGCACAATTCCCCATTAATACATCATTATAAACATCTCTTAACCCATCTTTTTGTACCCCATCAACTAAATTAGTATCACCAAATCTAGCTCCTGATCTAGCGGCTGGCATATAATAAGGAGTATTAGACATAGATTCAGCTCCACCAGCAACAATAATATCAGCACTACCAGACATAATAGCTTGAGCTCCCAAAATAACTGATTTCATTCCTGATGCACATACTTTGTTAATAGTACTAGCAACAATACTATCAGGTAATCCAGCTTTTAAAGCCACTTGTCTAGCTGGTGCTTGACCTAAATTAGCTTGTAATACACCACCAAATAAAATTTCATCAACTTGATCTGGTTTAATGTTAGGCACTTTTTCTAAAGCACTTTTAACAGCATGTGCTCCTAAATCGCTATATGTTAAAGAGCTTAATCCTCCTTGGAATGAACCAATTGGTGTTCTTGATGCAGAAACAATGTAGACAGTCATATTAATAATGTGAGATATAATAAGAGATGGAATAAGAAATCGACGAAGCTCGGTACGAGAAGTAGTACGATGGTCGTGTGGGGGAGAGAACATAGAACACAGAAAGAAAGTGAGAACACAGAACACAGAAAGAGTGAGAAAGAGTGAGAAAGAGTGAGAAAGAGTGAGAAAGAGTGAGAGAGTGAGACAAAATCACAAATACAGTTACATGATTAATATAGGACAATTTGGTGTTAGGGGGATTGGTGTTGGGGGATTTGGTGTTGGGGGTGTTGGAGGTGTTGGTTTTGGCACCAGAACTGTTGTTTTTGGTACCAGAGGACTTCATTTAGGCCTTGGACGAGTTGGACTTCGCCCTGGACTCAACCCTGAACTTCGTCCTGAACCTCGTTCTGTCACCAGATCCTTTCATTCATCACCTCCAACTCTAGATAAAAGAGTGGAAATGGGTTCCAAAATCCTCAATATGGTCCCCCGTTTCTTACGTCCCTACACTGTAAACTTCATCAAGAATCCAGTGATGAATTTAAGTGCATTTTTGATTCTCCATGAATTAACTGCTTTAATTCCTTTAATAGGTTTATGGTATCTTTTCCATAAATATCAATTTCTTATTCCTATGGATTTACCTCAATGGGCTATAGATAAAGGAACTAAGATTCTTGATAGTGCCATGGAATCTTTTGACTTTAAAGGTTACTCTATACATGATAAAGTGAAGCTTATTATGGAAGGTGCTTATTCTTATGTTATAGTGAAAGCATTACTTCCAGTACGAGTTGTTATTAGTTTTTGGTTAACACCATTTTTCGCTAAATGGATAATTAATCCAGTGACAAAAGTATTTAGAAGAGGAGGAAAGAAAGATGATAATAATAAAGTCACTGGTTTAGATAAAGCACCAGAACCCGCTACTAAAAAGGTCAATAGACCAAGATTATAATGACATTCCACGTGAAATAATATGTATGTATGTATGTATGTATGTATGTATGTGTATGTATATATATATATATATATATACATATACATATACATATACATAAATAAATTGTATAAATACATCATTCCTAGTTATACATTTTTCTTCTCACATTCAGCCTGTTCAGCCTGTTCAGCCTGTTCTAACTTATAATTGATTGATTTTAATATCATCATGACTTATAGGCACGAAATCTTGTAAAGAAGTATTAATTTTCAAATGATCATGAGCCCAATCAGGTACTAAATTGAAATTTTGAACCGGATTAATGGATAATTCAATAGCATTAAAATCAAATAATAAAGGTAATTCTCTTAAATCCGGCTCATTAATTTCATTATTATGACTATGAGGTTGATTATGTTGTTGTTGATTAATTAACAACTTTCGGAAATTAGGTAATTTAGTGGATTGTAATTTTAATTCACTAAAATAAGGATCTAATAACCCTTGATAACAATCAATTCTTTCTAGAGGATTATATTGTAAAATTCGGGATAAGAAATTTATACAATCAGGAGGCATTTTCTTAAATATTTTTTGTAAAGGAATTGGTTTAATTTGAGGAAATTTATGTTCCATATAATTAGGATTCATATGTCTGATTTCATCTTTAGTAGGAGTACCTAAAATTTTAATAATTTCCACCAATTGATCAATACCACTTTCACCAGGAAATAATGGTTGACCTAATATCATTTCTGCCATTACACACCCCGCTGACCAAACATCAATTTTTGTAGTATAATTTATTGACCCAAATATCAATTCAGGAGCTCTATAATACCGTGAACATATATAACTGACATTTGGTTCTTGAGGATTTAAGATTTTAGCCGAACCAAAATCACATAATTTCAATTCTCCTGTAATTGGATTAATTAATAAATTTTGTGGTTTAATATCCCGATGACAAATTCCTTGAGCATGAATGAAATTTAATGCTCTAAACATTTGATAAGTATATAACTTGATTTCTAATGATGGCATGGATAATCGTTTACTAACATAATAATGTGATGCCTTATATAAAGTATCAGGAACAAATTCCAATATTAAATTCAAATATAATTCATTCTTTTCATTATTCTTATAAAAATAATATTTCAAATCCACAATATTCCGATGATGAATTAATTTCATAATTTGTAATTCCCGATTCTTAAACCTTTTGTCTTGTAACACCCGTTTAATAGCCGCCACTTCATTGGTGGGTAAAATCTGCGTTTGAAATACCACTCCAAATGATCCATGGCCTACCATTTGCGATTGAGTATATTGGATTGTTGATACCTCATCCGTATACCCATTATTGACCTGTTCGGTTATGATTTCTATAGATGACATTAGTATTGATTCATACAATAAAGGGAGACAATAATTGACAAAATAGAAAAAAAAAAAAAAAAAAAAAAAAAAAAAAATATATGAAAATGAAAACGAAAACAACAACAACAAAATTAAAAACTCAAATTGTAAAAGAAAAAGCTATTTCAGGTAATGTGACCTCTCACTGTCTTCAAACTCAGTTTAAGGCTGATTAACCAATTCCTTACACCAAATCACCCTTGGTAAACAAAAAATGACTATAGTCGAAAAGAAAGAAAAAATTACTTCTCAAATTATAACACAAAATAATGTCAAGGTTTCAAGTCATTCGGTCGTGCCATCCCCATCCCTGATGTAATGGGACTCCTTCCCTTTTCGGATTCCCCCACCTGGAGCGCGGATCCTGGGGTCGTGTCCTGGACGGTGCGCTAACAATGAAAAATGTGGAGAATGACACAAGTCAAGCTCAGCGCTTAAGCCTTATATAAGGGATGTTAAGGTGTGATAAGGAGAAGGCCCCTAATTGCTATTGTGTTATACAAATATCATATTTCTTCTATTTTCCCTGGATTTTGTTAGTATACGTACCTATTTGTTCACTGAGGCGTTTTTTGAAAAACGACCGACTCTTTCGTTTATTGGTTAAATCACTCTTTGTTTGATCAAAAGTACTGGTTTTGGTTAATTCCAACTCGTCACTATTATGGGACATTAAACTGAATAATCTATTGGTGATGCTATTTTTTCTACTTTCACTGGAAGTGGTTTCCATGGAAACTAAATCATTTATTTTCATCGACCCATCAAACGGGTTAGTGAATTCAATCTTGGGTTTCTCTTTACTATCGATAAGAAACTTTCTTCTTTCAAGTTGTCGTTTATTCCTGATTTTTTCTTGTTTTCGAGCGATTTTATCTTCTTTCCGGGATAATTTATCTTCCTTTTTAGCTAATCTAGCATCTTTTCTTTCTGCTTTATGTTCTTGTCTTTGAACTTTCCTATCATTCTTATTATTACTCTTGTCCTGATTACCATTCTGATCACTCTTATCAAGATACTGTTTGTTAATCTTTAATTTCCCACTATCCAAGTTCAACTCGGTTTCATAAATCTCCTTAACCCCGGGGTTTTTCCAATCTTTTATATGTTCATTAGCTTTAGAATAAATAGGTTTATCATAAATCATATCCTTTATCTCTGGTGTTTCTATATCTTCATTATGAAGAAATTTCGGGTAATATTTGTGAATATCATACTTTTGTTCAAGTTCATCATAGTTTATGAAACTATGTTCATCCTTGGGCCGTAAGTTATCAATAATTATTGGCATTTTGGCGGTCCCAAGTGTCAAATGGAAGAAAGTAGCCAGTCAAAGGTTTATATTTTTTTCTGACACTCTTCGCGCTTTGGTGGGGAATCATCATCACAGGAATCATAAGAACCTGTGTTAATGGGATCGGATTTCGGCATTAACAGGTGGGGTAGTAGATCAGAGGGGAAAGAATAAGATTAGATATATAAAAGAGGAGGGGGGTATTAACTGAGGCGAGTAAACAGAGGAGAATAAATGGAGAAAGATAAACAATAACTTGGTAGGGGTATAGTGATAAAGAAGGAGAAGAACCAAATTTCACCTTTCCTGGTTATAGAGGTCGGCTACGCAGGTTTTGAACCTTTATTATTCAAACTTTATATTGCTTTATATTTTATACCTCTCCACCTATTTACAACCTCATGAATTGATATTCTCTCTTGATTGTTGATATTACAAATACTGTGGTATAATTCAACTAATTGATGATTACTACATCGAGGAAAAATATCTTGGGATCGGGATTTAGGATTCAATTTGATGAGACGAAAATTTTCCACGTCAAATATTTGCGGCCAGTAGTTAATACCTTTGGTTAATGAAGGGGTTCCAAACGTGGTAAAAATGGCGTCAATGAGGTTAAAATCATTAGTTTCTGCTGGATATAATGCTGGTTGACAATTATTGGAATATAAATAAGTGAGCATTATCCCTAATGACCATATATCTACTTCTAGACCATAATCAAGGCCAAATATTACCTCTAATGGTTTGTAGTAATTGGAACATATATCATGAACTTTTAGTTGATGATCACAGTTATGAATGGCAGTACTAAAATCACATATAATTGGAGTAATTTCATCTTTCATTAAGAAATTATGAGGTTTAATATCTCGATGAATAATTTCATGTTGATGAAGATATTCTATTGCTTGAAATATACCATCGACTATAGTTTCAATATGCGATTCAGGAATTTGATTAACATTTATGACTTGAATCTCTCCTTCCACAAATCGAGTGCGTTTTTTACTTTTATTCATCATCATTCCATAAAGATCTTGTTCATAATATGGCATATACATTAAAATATCCTCGTGTTTGTGTTCAACCTTAATTATGGGTATTATATTATCATGATGCAATTGTTGAAGAAGATTAATTTCTCGATGAATGTCATGAGGTGGGACTTTTATATCCTCGTCCACTACTTTGATGGCGTGATTATGGTGTTTGTAGACGCTGGAATAAGGTCCATGATAGATGAGTTCCATGGGAAATGATATATCAGTGTTTCGCGACAAGTCGAGCGTAGCTTCTATACATTTATACTTGTTTCCTGAGCTACAATCAAACCTTCTATAAACTTATATTTATTTCCTTTAGAAGTTCTGAGAAAACTTCTATAAACTTATACTTGTTCCCTGAGCTACGCTCAAACCTTCTACTTATGCCTCTTCCGCATCACCTCTTCAACATTCATTCTCTTATTATTCATATTACTAGGAACAATATCACTATCATCTGTGAATATTCTTCTTCTAGGATACTTTGCTGCTAATCCTTCAAAAGCATTTTCTTCCACTGGTGGTGCCACTTGGAAAAATTCATGTATTAATGCACTTTCTGCCGTTAATCTGGTTGTAGGATCATAAGTTAAAAGCTCTTGTAATAACTTAAAACAAAACTTATCAGAACCTCCAATTAACTTATACCAATTGACCAATTTAGACTCAAAATCATGATTAGGAAGTGATGCCACCATTTGTTGGAAAGAATAGTATTCGGGATATTTATTTAATGATGGCCAATTCTTGGAATTAGGAATGCCTAAAAGATCAATAATCTTTAAAAATTGATTCTTTTGAAATGGAACTTGTTTTTTATTATTCATATCAAATTTGGCTTCTTCTCCCTTAAATATAGGTCGTAAACTTAAAAGCTCAGCTAAAATACATCCTACAGCCCATAAATCTATAGCTGGTGTATAATAACGAGCTCCCATTAATAATTCAGGAGCTCGATACCAAATTGTCACTACAACTTTATCTCCCGTATATAAACTTTGTAAAGGATTATTGAATTTTCTAGCCAATCCCAAATCACCAATTTTAACCACTCCTTGACTAGTAACCATAATGTTTGCTGGTTTTAAATCTCGATGAAATACCCAATTCTTATGCAAATATAATACTCCATTTAAAACCTGCCATATTAATGATTTGATATTCCTTATAGGAATAGGTTTCATATCGGGATGTGAATGATAATGAATAATTTGAAGTAAATCATGTTCACAATATTCAAATATCATATAGATGGATTTATTCTCCAATATAATATCTAATAATTTCGTCACATTCTTATTATTCAACTCTTTACATAATGACATTTCTCGTATAGCACTTTGACTAATTCCAGTATAATTTAATACTTCATTACCATCCATATTTAATTGGGCAGCTTTAACTGAATGGTTATCAGTTTTAAACTTTTTAATTGCCACCAATTGGACATCGATTTCCTGGTTATTATTACCATTTTCTGGTTTATCTCTCTTATCATTAGCCTTAGCTCGAGCTTTATATACTTTTCCGTAAGTTCCAGCTGCGATATAACCAATGATTTCATACTTTGCAAGGACTGATTCCCGAGTAAGGTCCTTTCTGTGACGATAAGGGCCCAAAGTGAGGATGGAATTCAGGGCCATCAATGTAGGTTGTGGGATCATTTGAGGGAGTGAGAAGGTGGAGTGAGAAGGTGGATTGAGATGATTGAGAAGATGGAATGAGAATGAGTGAGAAGGTGGATTGAGATTATTATGAGATTGAGATTGAGAGTATGAGATTATGATTGAGATTATGATTGTGATTGTGATTGAAATTATACATCATGAGAATATGAGATTATACATCATGAGATTATGAGATTATGATTGAGATTATACATCATGAGATTATGAGATTATACATCATGAGATTATGAGATTATACATCATGAGATCATACAATAAAAATATGAGATTGTAGATGAGACATCACCACTTTATACATTACATCACTCCACCCCCTCATTTACTTCCATATCTTACATTATTTTACTATTTTCATTATTTCATATATACTGTCATTTTAATTATACGTTCTTTCATCTTTCCCTTCTAACACATTTCTAATAGCTTCCATGCCTTTAACTTGATTAACCCATTCTTTCTTTTCTTCATTCTCATCAGCCTTGACAAAAAATGAATCATCTGGTCTTCTATAAGATCTACCTATTCTATCCCATAAAGTAGTAAATTGACCATAGTTATAATTGAAGTATAAATGATGAACTGTATGACAAGCAGTTCCATTCACCACTGGGTCATTTGACATGTATTGACCATCATGAATCATTACTGTCCAGAAGTTAACAAATGTGAATAATACAAGGTACAAAACCTTATGTAATGGGAATAATAATGGGTATAAGTGGTAAGGAAGTGCTTGGGCCCATCCATCTACCGGGTGGAACGCATGCGAAGCAAACGGCGTACACACAATCCATTTATGGTGGGGTTTGTGTAACCGCTTATACACAGCAGGAATGTGTAACCATCTGTGAATGAAATAAATCCCACAATCAGTGAACATGATAAAAGTAAATGCCTGCCAAATACTTCTTTTGGGTTCACTAAATACATCATCAAGTGATCCATATAATCTCGAATACCCATTAAGTTCCAACAAAAAGAATGGTACTGTTAAAAGAACCATGGTGGGGATGGATCTTAAAGCCGCTCTGATCTCCAACGACATTTGATTCTTCAAGTATCGCGGATGATTAAAGATCTTCTTATCAAATACTGTCAAATAAGATGCAGAAGCAACGGAAAAATACAATAACCATCCAAATAAACACGTCACAAGGTATATGGAAATGGTTTGTCTGACCAAATTAGTCCGAGGAAATGCTGATCCATAGGTATCAGGAGATGCTGGTAATAATTTAGGCATTCCATATACCTCATCTTTCTGTTGGAAACTCTCAAACTGCTTATAAAGCCCAGTTAATGGTAATGGTTTATTCCCATACTCTATATGAGTAGTATTCAATTTATTAGGTAACAATGTGGCGTATACCTTATCAAAAAGGAAATAATCACAGGTTTCCAATACTAAATCCATTTTGCTTTTATCTTTTTTATAATAGAACAAAAAAAAAAAAAAAAGACCTACACCAAAAACACTAAAAACACTTAAACAATAGCGGACCACGCCTTTTATAACCTCTCGTATAGTAAACGATGAAAACTTTTCCGGCATCGGAACGTGCAGGAGATTATGCGAGGACGTCCGAGGGTGGGTTACTGTGCAGGAATATACTCTAGGAATCTATAGTGACACCACCTGCACACTACTCTCAAATCCTGTATATACGGCTCAGTATACACAGCTCAGTATACACGGCTCATGTCTATTCTATATACAAGTATTTCTATTTCCTTTGGGCTATAACATCATAATCTATGGAATCCAAGATTCTTTTTGCACCTTTTTGTAACATTCCAGAACCTAATTCAATTCCTAAACTTTCACAATCGTCTTTGGTATTGATAATTTTACTTAAATCATGTTCCACACTATCATCTCCTTCAGGACTTACCACCATAGCTCGGATCCATAATTCCTTAGTATCTTGGTTAAACTTGGTTTCTACACCTAAAGGTACAGAACATCCCCCTTCTAAATATCTCATCAATGATCTTTCGGCTAAACAACAATAAGTCGTGGGTAAATGTTCTATTTTGGCAAGAATCAGTTTGATTTCTTGATTATCCTTTTTAATCTCCACTCCTAAAGCTCCTTGTCCTACAGCATGACACATATCATCACCATCTAAATATTTGGTTATACGATGTTCCAATCCTATACGAATCAATCCTGCAGCGGCTAATACAATACATTGATAATGATCATCTTGATCTAATTTTCTCAATCGAGTATGAAGGTTTCCTCTAACGGATTCAAACTTTAACCGAGGATACTTCTTACTAATCTGGGCTGATCTTCTAATGGATGATGTTCCTACCAAACTTCCATCGGGTAAATCTTCTAATGTTTTATAAGGACTATTAGGCTTCATAATCAATGCATCTCTAGGATCTACTCGTTCAGTAATACATCCCAATTCAAACTCTTCTGGAAGATTCGTAGGTACATCTTTTAATGAATGAACCACCAAATCAAATTGTGGATATTCTCCCACTGCTTTCATTAATAATGTCTCTAATTCTTTGGTCCATACCGATTTCCCACCAAAGGAATATAATGCTCGATCAGGGTTATCATCACCCAACGTCGTTAACCCTGTTACTGAACATTCCGTATCAGGAATGGAAGTTTCTATTAATTTCTTCACTATTTCACTTTGTGTAAGTGCCAACAATGATTTTCGGCCTCCAATATTTATATGCATGTTTTATGTAGAACGATCAAACAACAAAAAAAAGTATCTATAGATAAAAAAAACGAGGAATAATTAACAATTTATATGTCAACTTCATATGCGATGCGAGACTTTTCACTTTTGTTTTTCCCACCAATCACACCTCAGGAATTATTAATTTGTAAGGTAACGCATTATATTGTATTATATTGTATTATCACTTATATTAAACCTCTATGCTAAAATGTATTATCACTATTATAATCACTAAAAGTATCATCAGAATAAATCAGATTTACATCATCAAAAGATGTTTCATTCATGGATGTTTCTGGAATATTGTAGAGATTAACTGAATGATTATCAGTATCATCTAATATAGATTGATTGATTTCATGTTGAATAAGAGATTCTTCATTAGGATTGGTTGTGTCTAACTTATCGATTTTATTGTCTAATGCATTTAATTTGTTGATAATTAATGTCATTTCTTCCAAATATTCTGGTTGAACTTTTCTCTGTTTTAATGTATTACCATACTTTTTACTAAGTAAATCATCGATAAATAATGAATCTGTAGATGCACTTTTAAAGTTTCCTAATGTACTTATAGATTGAATAGGAACCAATCCTGGAGTTTGTGGATTTGTTTGTGGATTTGTTTGGGTTTGAGCTTGATTTGACAATGTAGATAAAGAAGGTCCTTGATCTCTGGCCATAGTTAAACTTGGATTGGCTGCAAATTGAGAATTGGCATTGATATTAGATTCAACTTGACTGTAACGTCTTCCAGTCCCAGAAGCAATAGGTCCAAATATTGAACCTGATGGTACAATATTATTATTGTTATTGTTATTGTTATTATTTGGTAATGATCCCTTTCTAGACTTTATTAATAAACTTAAATCAGTTTCATCGCCAAACATATCTAAACTGGTTAATTCATTATCATTATAAAATTCAAAGTCTTTATGCAAAAATGTAAAGTGTTTATCATTATCTCGTGTTATATGTTGGGAAATTTTGGAACTCAATACTTCATATAGGAAAATAATTACAAGAATGGGGATTTTTAAAAATAACCAAATTCTATTAATGGTAATTTTAGATGTTTTAAAATAAATTATTAAATTAATGGCTTTAAAATATTCAAAATCTTCTTTAATATTATTAGAAACTGATGAAAATACATCACTTAATACAATGGCTAAAATGGTTGCAATAACAAATTGACTTAAAAACAAATATAATATTTGTATAAATTTACCAGTAGTATTATAAGTTTCCCAATTAGACCAAATAGCTGGAGTAAAACCAAAAAAAATCTTTAACATATCAAAGGCAATATCATAATTTGATCGATTAAAATTAAGGGAAATAAAACAAACATAAAATCCACTAATTATTGATAAAAATAAAAAGAATAATCCCACCATATTCCAAATCATTTTTTTAAAACTTAATAAAATTAAATTGAAAAATTCATAATTATTAAAAATTGATAAATTTCTTGGGATTAATATAATTGATAAGAAACTAAACACTTGAAAATAAAGGGTATCATCAATTTTCCCCATAAATAATAATATTCGAGATATCATAATAATATCAATAATTAAAACTATGAAAAAATCAACATAAAACCACAAGATTTTTTTCAAAAATCGATGATTTATAAATATAATTCGACTTAAAAATTCCCAATTATAATTAACAGCAAATATCCAGAATAATGTTTGAATTAAAGTTGAGGGATACATTCTACCATGATGATCTAAAATAAGTAAAATGTTTAATATTGTAAACACAATATTTTTACAATTTATCACTAATGATTGGTATTTAGGAACTAAGGTGGATCGTTCACTTATTTTATTAAATGTGACTCGATTATATCGATAAAACATGTTTTTCGTTCCCATTGGATAATCATCAACTTCATTAGTGTTTTGATTAATAATTAATTCCCCTTGATAAAACTTATCAAATATTTGCATAATAATCGGTTGGGATAGAAATTTCTTGGATTTAGTCATAATGGCCAATTCAATAGTATTAAAACTATTCAAAGGATTCTCAAATAATAAATTGACTCGATTAAATGATTTATACTCTCTCAAAAGTCTAATAGCCAATATTTCACAAACCAAAGCTTTAGTCTTCAACAAATCATAATTTATAAGATTCCTCTCGGATTGAATGACAAACTCATATTTTATCAATAATAGAATATGAATCACTAACAACGATATTTTATTATCATTTGGTCTTTCCAAGTTATAATTGAGTTTCCCTATTTTAACCACCAAATTCGCCATCAATGCCATCTCTTGGATCTTAACACTAAGAGGTTTTACCAACGTCAAATTGATTTCCGGTTGTTTTAGCTGCTCATACTTTAAATTGATATTCACTTGCTTATTCAAAAGTTTCTGGATCTTAAAGTACAAATACTTGAACTCCAATTCCTTCCCTCTTCTTTTATCTCGTTCTCTATTCATGAAATCCTAAGTATTGCTTTAAGTGAACGTAATGATGTGTTCTTTATAGAGAGGATTTATACAATATAACGTATTATTTATAGTTATTTATGGAGTCGCGTTTTAACAATACATTTTTAGTATTTTAAATGTTCGGCTACTTAAGATTGGTGTCACACGAAACCCTGAATTAACGAAACCCTGAATTAAAGTTGACTCTTTCCCTTTATGGATTGGTTAATAAAGTTATAAGCCTTATTACCATTTTCTTCACCTATAAGCTCAATGAAAGCTGGTTTAGTTAAGTGGACCAATTCATTTATATCCCTAACGGAGTTGATTACTTTAAAGTAGTTCAAATTGGTGATTCCAGGAATGGTTTGAATTAAATCAATAGCATCTTCATTGATTAATGAAGGCAGTTCATTGATATGAAGACCTTTATTAATGGCTTCAGAAACATTGGGGGGATCTTGACCTGATTTGAGTTCCAAGAAGATCTGTGCAGTTTCATAAGGAGATGAAGACCAAACTATCTTCAACTTGGGGAATGATACTAATAACATGACTAATTTAGACTGAATATCATGTTGAACCAAACCTTTTTGAAAATTAGTATTAGGACGTTTTGATTCTTGGAAAGGATCAAAGGAAAATGATTTGGATTCATCAAATTCGATCAAAAGAACCGGGATTTCATAATGTCTAAACATTTGTTCACATTGATTAAATAATCGACCTGATTTGAAACTGGAAATTAAATCGGGAATGGCTTTTCTTTCAATACATATCTTGGGGGTTAAAACATAATCTCCTATGGTTAACATACAGGGAATGACTTTAGCTCCAACTCGATATAATAAATTAGGTAATGGAGATCTAAATTCTCTTACATCCACAATTATTCTAAATTCATCATCTTCAGTTTGAAATTTCATTCCTCCAGCAATTCTAGTATTTACCACATTATTCTTTGTTATTTTAAATTTAGAATCTTCTTTAGTTTCAAAAGTTTTACTTAAATTGGCTTTTTCTCGAATCAATTTAGTAAAAGCTTCTTTTTCCTTTTTGATATTTAATAAGTGTCGTTGTTCTTCCACTGAATTCCCATAGTACATGAAATACACTTTAGCTGGAGATTGAACATTTACTGCTTGATAATATTCAATTCTTCTTATAAATGATAAATTAGGTTCATACATCACAATATGAGTTGGTTTAAACTCATTGAGTAATGAAGAATCTACTTGATCATCATAAGCTCGTATTAGAATATGACGATGTTTTTCTCCTGTAACTATTATATCATCTTCTTGTGGTAAAATATTATCTTGAGGTTCTTTTTTAATTTCATTTCCAACTTCAGATCCTTCATTTCCAACTTCAAATCCTTCAATAACTTGTTCAGATTCTCTCTTGACATCATGACTTTCTTGTTCTTGGTATAATCTTTCCAAAATATCATTATCCAATGTCACAGCTTGAGGATTTCGATCTTGATTGGTTCCTGAATATAATCTTCCAACATTAGCCACTGATGAAGCACCTCTAGTTCTTCTTCTTTTACTAATATTATCTCTACCTCGAGTAAAAGTTTTGGAAGTCGATAATTGCTCTTCCAGTTGCTCTTCTGATTTTTCTTCATTCATTTCTTCATTAAAATGTCTTTTCCAATTACTGATTTCTTTCCATATAATGTAATCTTGTAATCTACTAATCATATAATTACGACCTTGAACATTACCAAAATTCAAATAGTTACTTACAAGCAGTCGTAATTGTTCAACTGTTGATCTAGTAGTAGCCATGATCAAAATTCTAGAATCTGTAGGGATTTCATTCATCAAGTTATTCAATTCAACCCATTTAGGTAATTCCTCAAGGTTATACACCAAGCTACTTTCATCATCAACTTTAACCTTAGTTGTGCCTAAAGCACGATCCCGAGAATAAGACGTAATAGTAGTGGCTTCATCTAAACTTAACCAAGGACTCATTGATGACATATTCATAGTTCCTGTAGAATTGGAAGATGATTTGACATTACTATCAATAACTCCTTGAACATGTTGATAAAATGTCAATGAATTACTTACTAATAAGCTTCGAAGTAAATCTTTAAGAGTGGATATATCAAAAATCAATTGTTTAGAAGTTTTTGAAATCCGATGCCATTGAGAATCTAAATTCAATCTTATTCTTTGAATAAATTCATCATCATGAATGTTTTCCATATCCCAATAATCAGTAGCTAAAGTGGGATTATGCCGTTTCAATTCATTCAAACATGCTTCTATACAATACAATATAGCCGATTGTATCTTGTTCATCTTATAAGATAATCGAATATTGATTTCATAAACTGCTTTAATGTCTTTAGAAAACCGTCTATTTCTGAAACTTAATGAACTAGAAACATCCACATGAAATCGAGGCCATAATATCACATTCGATAGCCTAAGGTTCTTAAGTCGTGAGGCCAAAGGAGTAAACCCAGTAAATGATTCAGGATCATCAGAAAATGCTTTGATAAACCCCCATTCATTGGAATCTCGATAAAGATTAACTATAAACGATTCATTAGAAGTCTCTCTTATTCGTTCTCCATGTAAAATAAATAACCCATTGATTTCTTCTGGAGTAATAATCCCCGATAACAAATCCACTACTAATATTCTAGATGTAACTGACACTACTCCACCATCATTATATATCCGTTTCCGTTTATCAGCCAATATAGATTCACCACCAATGGTTTTCATCCTCATACTTAACTCTCCCAATTCTCTATTAAGTTTATGGTTCTCCACGTCATTACAATTTAATACTATTAAAAGACTCTTTTTGTTCTTAGGAGGATTAGGTAATCGTTCTTTGATATTGGAAAGGTTTAGTATGTACAATATATTAGCCACAATCAACTCCCAACCTAAGCCACGACCTAGTATTAGTAAACTATCTTTAAGGAGAATATCATTAACTATTTCTTGTTGGTACTTGAGTGGTAAATGAAGTTGATCTTCAGGAACATGAATTAGATCGTTAGGAGGTTGATCAAGAGGTTGATCAAGAGTATGAACATCATTAACATTAACATTGACATCACCATCATTATCATCACCATCATTAACACTAACAACGTTAACATCATTATCATTATCAATTATGACATTTCTTTCTCCCTCTTCTCCCTCCTCCTCTCTCTGAAATACATCTTCTTCTACAAAGAGTGACATAATTAAGTCGCGTTCTGTATCATCACTTCATCACTTTATCACTTCTTCCTCCTGTTCACTAAATGTCCTTCAATCCTCAACACTACATCAATAAAGATACTTCATACACTTCAGAACCTATTACCTTCAACATCATATACATTGATGATATCTCCAAGTCCAATCTCACTAAAATAGAAGAATGGGAGTTCTATAAGGATCCTAATAAAATGGCAGTAGATAGATTGAATAACTCCAAGATTATTACAGAAATCGATGTCAATGAAGATGAAAGTAATTCCAGAAATTCTACAAAGAAGTCAGGCCCTCCTGCTGTTTATAAATTGACACTAAAAGATAATGCTGATAACTATTGCTTTGCTTATGAATATCATGATAAACTAAAGTTTCTTCGTACTAATAATCAACTGACTCCTGTACCTATACGATTAGGCGGCAAGTTAACAGTACAAAGAGGAACATTAATAATTAATGGTGTGTTAATGTTAAAAGAAGCTCAGTGTAATTATTCAGCACCAGATGAACTGTCTACAATGGTGAAACAATTGAATTCCAATATTATTGATAAATCTATAACCCTATTAAATGGACAATAATGTATCCCATAATCCATTTTCATTAATAAAGTCATGATGCACTAAACTAATTAAGTAATAGTTTTCATAAACAAAGTTTAAAAATTGATAAGAATTGGTGGTTTTCTTATAACATCTAGACCATTCTAACCATAAAAGAAAAGCTTCTTCATTCCAAGCTTTAAATGATTCTAAATCAATGACTGTGGGTTGAAGAACTTCTTTCAGAGGGAATACTCCCCAAGTAATAGCTGATTTATTATGATCTCTAGGAAGATTAGATTCAATATTACCATCTTTATCTCCTATATAATAAGTGATGGTTCTTTCATCAAAACTTTGTTGTAATTGTGGTAAAATTCTATCATGCCAATCATGTTTAGGTATAAACAATTCCACAAACGATTTTTGATAAACTATACCATTAGGAGGCCCCCAACCAAACATTTTATCATTAGATAAACATCCATTAATAGCTGGTTGAGAAGAAGTAGAAAACCATCCTTTTAAGTTCAATTCAAATAATTGTTCTTGTAATAAAGTAGTTTCAACTTGTAAAGGAAGATCAGTCCAAGGTAATTGAGGAATCACATTAGATAAATAATTGATAAATACTTTGGATAAATCAAGAGTAGATTCAGGTGATCCCCAAATATCTATAGCTTTTTCTGGTGAACTAACTTTTAATGTAGGTCCATAACCATCAATTTCCCCATAAGCAGGAGAACTAGAATCTCCAAATCTCCCATTGGGGAAATCATCCCAATTAGCATCTTTACCCAATTGACCTTTACCTTTACTAATATCAATTATGGATTTGATATGAGATTTTGGATCAACATCATTAGCCACTGATGATCTTCTTCTTTTTTGGAAACTACTTTTAATTTCTCCATTAGTATTGTTACCACCATTAACAATAGTTCCTTGAACATCACTATCATTGTCACTTTTAGCTTTCTTAGCATCCTCACCCTGATCATCACCCTGATCATCATCTATTGCTACTGCTTGTTGACTAAATAAATCACTAGTTTCAAGAATAGATGCCACAGCCCGTTCCAAATTTAATGTATAAAAATGGAATCCTCTTATATTAGTATTGATAGTTATAGTTTCAATAATATCACACAAGATTTTTAACCCAAGTGACTTCACTTCATCATCATTGTTTTTAGATGCAACCAACTTATCCAAAATAGGTCTAGGGATTGAAGCATGAGATAATTTCGAAGCTTTATTAAAGATATTGAATGTAGTAATAGGCATAAGTCCTGGGATTAAAATAACATCTTTTAATTCATCATAACTCTTCAATAACTTATCATAAGCCAAAAACTTGTCCACATCATAAAACAATTGGGAAACAATGTAATCAGCACCAGCTTTAATCTTTTCAATCAAATAAGGCATATCCTTAACTGGATTTTGATTAGATGAATCAGCTCCATCCACATGACCTTCAGCATATCCAGCCACTCCAATACAAAAGTAATCCTCATACTTACTTCTAATGTATCTGACCAAATCAACAGCCCCATTAAAGTCACAATTAGGTGTCCAATACTCTTCATTTCTTGGAGGATCACCTCTTAATGCCAAAATATTAGTGATCCCATTCAATTTTGCTTGTTCTAATGCATTATCTATGATTTCCCGATTAGTATTAGTACAAGTTAAATGTAATACTGTAGTTATTCCCAATTGTTTCTGACATATACCTGCTAATTCTATAGACTTTTCATTAGTTGATCCTCCAGCTCCCCAAGTAATCGTGATGAATAAAGGGTTTAAAGCCTTCATTCGACTTAACCGAGCTAATAAATTTCTGAATCCACCATCTGTTTTAGGAGGAAAGAATTCAAACGACACAAATTTCTGATCTGGCGGTAACGCCTTTACTTTGTCAGTAACGAACATGAGTCAATGAAGAATGATGAGAAAATGAGAAAGTGAGAGTTGTGGAAAGTGAGAGTGAAGGAGAAGAGGAAGAGAAGAGAAGAAGTTAAAGAGAACAAAAAGAAAAAAGAGAATGAAAAGAAAAAAGAGAATAAAAAGAGAATAAAAAGAGAATAAAAAGAGAATAAAACAAAAAGTAAAATCATTGATCTTCGATCAATATCAATAATCAATAATCAATAATCACTTCCATATCTATTAAACAGCACTATACTCTCCTCTATTTGAATTCCCAGTAAACTTTTCAACAATCTCTTTTATGAATATTGGTAATCCTTTCACAACCTCAATGAAATTATCTAATACTTCTCTTAACGCAGTTTGGAAATCAATAGAATTCCCCTTATTATACTGGAACCAAGCTCCTCCGATTATGTAGATACTCAAAAAGAGAACAAAAAATATAAATATCCAGGTAAACCAACCCCAACTTTCACCATCTTCAGATTTCTTGGGAGATTTGTCTTTACTATTAATACAAGCAGCTTTAGTTTTCATGGATAATTTAGCCAGAAACTTCTCCCATTTATCAAGTACAAGTTTATCTAAATCACTTTCATCTTCTTCATCTTCTTTAGGACAAATGAATTTTAAATCAGCATTGACTTTATTAGATCCCCATTCAATGTCTTTATAACTAATGATAATTCCATTCTCATTATTGCTATCTTCATTACTAAACTCTTTATATGACACCTTATTACTATCTCCATCAGCTTTAATTACTTCCAGAATAACACTCTTTTTATCGACTTCTATTTCTGTCACTTCACATAATTCACTCCCATCACATTCTTTAACGCCAACAGTATCACAAATTCCAATATGCCAGCTAATTTTAGTCTTACTAGGAGGGGTATCTTTAGAAGTATCCACGGAGTGAACTCCCTTTATACTAGGGAAATTAAACTTTTCAAGCTCTTTGACGTCACACTGAAACCCTAAAACAATGTTTAGAATCCCCAATATCAAAATAAAGCTGGTTTTATACATCATCGTGGGCGTTATTAAGGATTATTATTTCATAATCTGGAGGTGCAATGAGTAACCTGTAAAGTGAGGTAGAGTAACCTGTAAAGTGAGGTAGAGTAACCTGCAAACTGTCCCAGTCTAACATGCAAACTGTCCCAGGCCTAACCTGCAAAAGTTAACCCTGCTCTCCACACTCCCGCGGTTAATTCATATGAAAAGTGTATAAATACCCTTTGAATTCCGGGGAAATCGTTTTCTTTTTCTTTTTCATACTTCAATTACTTCTATTTTAAACCATGAAAGTTACTGTTTGTGGAGCCGCCGGTGGTATTGGACAATCATTATCATTATTATTAGGTTTAAACAATAAAATCGATGAATTAGCTTTATATGATATTGTTAATGTTAAAGGTGTTGCTGCTGATTTATCTCATATTAACACCAATTGTAATGTTACTGGTTATCAACCAACAGACAAATCTGATCAATCAGCTGTTAAAACGGCTTTAACCAATTCCAATGTTGTGGTTATTCCTGCAGGAGTTCCTAGGAAACCAGGTATGACTAGAGCTGATTTATTTAATATTAATGCTAGTATTATTCGGGATTTGGTTAAAAACATTGGTTTAACATGTCCTGATGCTTCAATCTTGATTATTTCTAATCCAGTAAACTCCACCGTACCAATTGCTGCAGAAGTATTGACTAAATTGGGAGTTTTCAATCCTAATAAATTATTTGGAGTTACTACTTTAGATTCTGTTAGAGCTGAAACCTTTTTAGGAGAATTAATAAATGAACCTCCTTCAAGTTTAAAGGGTAAAATTTCTGTTGTTGGAGGTCATTCTGGTGATACCATTGTTCCTTTAATTAATACTACCACTCCCTTAGCTGAAAAAGTCGCTGGTCTTTCTAAAGATAAATATAATGCTTTTATCAATAGAGTTCAATTTGGTGGTGATGAAGTTGTTAAAGCTAAAGCTGGTGCTGGTTCTGCCACTTTATCAATGGCTTACGCTGGTTATAGATTTGCTGAAAATATTATAAATTCTTTTGATTCCAGTACTTTTAATTCTAGTGCTATACCTGATTCTGCTTATATCTATTTACCTGGATTTGATAAAGGTAGTAAATTATCACAATCTCATTTGGATAATATCAAATTCTTTTCTGTTCCTGTTTATTTAAATAATGGAGCTATTGAATCATTTATTAATCCTTTTGAAGAATTGAGTATTACTGATTCAGAAAAACAATTAGTTCAAGTAGCTCTTAATGGTTTAAAGAAATCTATTGATCAAGGCTCTACTTTTGTTACGGATTCTAAATTGTAATAGTGATTAAATAAGGACAATACAAAATGAGTTATGAGAATAATAAACATTAGAATTTATATTACTTGTATTGTATTCTACTCTAGTATATTCTATTCTATTCAATTCTACTCTATTCTACTCTATTAATGATTTGGACTTTCTACTTCTTTCTTTGGCTTCGTCAATATCTTGACTTTCTCCATATCTACTATATGTATTGTAACCAAAGTTTTCTTGTGGATTATAAAAAGTATCTCTATGATATGGTACTAAAGGATTCCCATTTTTCAATCGAGTTATTAAATCAGGATTTGATGTAAAGAATCTTCCAAATGCAACCAATGTACGATTGTCTTCAACTTGTTCTCTTAAGGTATTGAACTTTGGTGCATCATAAGAATAACTTCCTGCTCTCATAATAACACCTTTCCAAAGATCATAAACAAATTGATTACTTCCCTTTTGTTCATCCACCAGAACATCCATATTACCACTTACCCGGGGTTCTACTACGGAAATATAAGCTATTTCTTGACCTTGATCAGCTCTTTTTTGTAACTGGGCAATTAAATAACCAAATTGATCTACTGGCAGAGGATCATTATCAGCTCCCAACATGTCTTGGAAAGTAGCCCATGGGGATAATCTAATGGCTACTCTATGAGCACCAATTACAGAAGATAAATGATCAATTAATTCAAGCACATAATTGGCTCTTTTTTCAATAGATCCTCCATATTCATCAGTTCTATGATTGCTATTGCTTTGAAGCACTTGATCTAAAAAGTATCCATGCAGAGTATGAAGTTCAATATAATCAAACCCGGCTTCCATAGCATTCTTAGCCGCATTAGAAAAGTCTTGATAAATGATATCTTTCATTTCTTGAGTAGTAGCAGCTCTAAATCCAGTGCCAAATTTATCAATATCCTGTTTATTCCCAGAAAAAGGAATAGCTGAAGGAGCTAAGATATCTAATCCTTTTTTTTTCATGTATTCAGCATCAGCCACTCTACCAAGCGCCCAGAATTGAGCCGAAATGAAAGATTTATTCTTATGAACTTGATCAGTGATTTTCTTCCATGATTTAACTTGATCTTGGGACCAAATCCCTGGCATATATTCATAGAGCCCAGTTCTTTCTGATACAAAAATGGCTTCAGTTACAGCTAAACTTCCAGGTTCTTTAGTTCTATCATCATAATATTGTAATTGTAAATCTGATGGAGAATGATCATCATTAGCTCTTCTTCTTGTTGTTGGAGCATGTACAATTTTACTCGAAAGAGTATTTTCACCTACTTTTATAGGTTCAAAAGCTTTAGTGTTGTTTAAAGGTTCTACTGGAAATGTACTTTCTGTTGGATGCATTATAGTAATGGGAATGAAACAAAAACAAAATTAAAAACAAAAAAAACTAATAACTTTGGTTGCAAATTACTTGTCTTATATAGTAATTGCGACAATTACACAGTATATTAGTAATTGCGACACAATATATTAGTAATTGTATAGCTTAGTAATAATAGTTATTTTCTCTTACTAGTGCTGCGTAGGTTATCGAAGTCAAAAGGCTTGGCAATATTGACTCTGGTAAGAGCGATAGTGTAAAAGATTACTCAGCAATTGATGTTTGTAGGGTTTAATTAAGGTTTAGTTGTTGTTTAGTTGTTGTTTAACTGTCTTGACTCTGTTGACTCTTCAAGCACAAAAAATAGTACTGCAAAAAAAAACAGCTTGATTTAGCCGAGGATCGAACTCGGGACCTTTTCGGTACTTACTGCGCATTTGCACTTGTAAACGAAACGTGATAGCCGCTACACCACTAAACCATCAAGCTGTGAGAACAAATCCTTAACCGTAGTATTTATAGGGCAGGGATGAAGGAATTTTATTTTAACCCAGAAAACAATGGATTTTAGTGTTCTAATTCGATATATAAGTTTCTTATTGTATATAGTTACTCATAAACCTTTAATTTTATCTATAATATTATCCATTCCCTCCCTTCTCTCTCAATCACCTCTCAATCACTTCTCAATCACTTCTCATTCACAGTCGTCTTCTTGTGAAATAGTGAGATAAAGTTCCCCCACAGTTTGATATTTCAGTTTCTTTCCTTCTTCTTTTCCTAACTAAAAATGATAAATGAAACTCAAAAAAATACAATATCTCCAAGACTCGATAAACTCATCAATGGTTTAACTACTACCAAAAAAAGTCAGCCGAAAATTCCCGGGTTAATTGTAGGAGTTACTGATAGAAATGGAACCTTCTATTTAAACAGTAATGGGAAACTTAACCTTGAAGACAGTAATAGCAAAGCAGTAAATAACGATTCATTAGTTGCTTTTTATTCGTGTACAAAGTCTATGACTGCATTTGCCTTTTTAAAGTTGTTTGAACAAGGATTGGTGGATTTGGATACTCCGGTTAAGAAGTATTTACCCGAGATTGATGATATTCATATTGTTGAAAAAGGATCTATTAACAAGGAGACAGGGGAATTTACTGTGCCACCAAGAAAGCCCAAAGTTGATATTACTCCTAGACACTTGTTAGTACAAACATCGGGGTTTTCGTATCCATTTTTAAGTGATGATTATAGTATATTAGCCCGATTCAATGATGCTGAAGTTAATTCAATTAACCCAACTATGGCGCTTTTCAAAGCCAATAAAATGCCCTTGGTCAGTGAACCGGGTACAGAATTCCATTATGGTCATGGTTTGGACTGGATTGGGTTATTGGTTCATCGGATTTCTGGTAAATCATTGGGTGAATTTCTTCAACATAACTTATTTGATCCCGTGGGGATGAAATCTTGTACTTTCCATCTTGATTCTACAGATAATTTATTAAGAGTTCATAGAAGAACCAGTAAGGGAAAGTTGGTTTTCTATCCTAAAGGGTGGAATCATAATCCTCAAGTCGATATGGGAGGTCAAGGATGTATGGGGACAGTTGGTGATTATCTTAAATTCATTAGATTATGGTTAAATTATGGTTATTGTCCTGATACAAATACGAGATTATTGAAAGAAGACACTGTAAAATATGCCTTACAAAACCATTTACCTCCAGGAATGACAGTAGAATTTGAATTGCCTGGAATCCCTAAAATCCCCGATTACTTTACCTTAGGAGGAATGGCTGAAACTGGTGTTCCTGTACCTACTGGGAGACCTAAAGGAAGCTTTTATTGGAGTGGTTTGGCTAATTTATACTATTGGTTAGATCATGAGAATGGTGTAGGGGGCTTTTGGGCTTCTCAAGTGTTGCCGACATTTGATCAAAAGTCGTTTTTGGGATATTGTAAGTTAGAGACTGTTGTTTATGATGCGATCAATGGAGAGGAGGAGGATGATGATGATGATGACGATGATGATGATGATGAATATGAAGAACATGAAAATGGTCCCAAACTATAAAGTAGATTAGAGATATAAATATTATAAAGGTATTTGTAATTACGTCATTACTTTTATTTTGTAGTTTTTTACTTCATTGGTTTTCTTTTTCTCTTTTCTCTTCATTACTTCTCTTTCTTCACTCTTCACTCTTCACTCTTCACTTCTCTCACTTCTCATTACTTCTCCATTTCTCACCTCTCTCACTTCTCACTTCTCATTTCTGACTCATAGAAAATTTTCAATCTTCATGTCTTTTCCAGTTTTACCAAGAACTGAGTCTGTGGAATCACCTGCAGTGGCTCAACTTAGTGTGGTGGGGAATATATTGGTTCCTTATAAATCCATTAAAGTTTCTAAATTTTTATTAGCTTCATTACCTAGAGAATGTAACTTATTAGTTGATGCTCGTGATGATGATATTAATATAGATCAAATTGTTGAATTATTGAATTCTGGGGTTAAAACTGTGTTTATAAAACATTCTCATGTTGATGAGTTTATTGTTAAATCAGGATTACCAAGTTTTAGATTTGTTGTGGAATGTGAATCTATTGAAAATTCATTATTATCATTAGATTGTGGATTCCTTGTGAACCATGCTTTAGATGATATTAAGACTATTAGTGATGATGGTAATAGATTAGTTTATTTTGAAAATGATATAATTGATCAAGATTCCGCTAATAAACTTGCTACTCAAGGATATATCCCTATTATCGATGCTAATAAGTTAACTGTTGATAGTAAAGATACTTCCAAGATCTCCATTGGTAACTTATTTACTTCCACTTTAACCACTGATAGACCTGATGGTCTTTTCACCACGTTGGTTACTTCCGCAGGACCTGCTTATTCGGCCTTAGGAGTGGTTTATTCCTCTGTAGCCTCTATTCAAGAATCTATTGCTATAGGAGAAGGAGTATACCAATCACGTAAACGGACTCATGAATTATGGTATAAGGGTAAAACCAGTGGTGCTAGTCAAAAGTTGATTAAATTAGAAAAAGATTGTGATTCTGATGTGGTTAAATTTATAGTTGATCAAAAAGAAGGTACAGGATTCTGTCATATGAATCATCATTATACTTGTTTTAAAGATGGTCAATTATATTCTGGAAATGAAGCTACTACTGGTTTAAGTAAATTGGATAATACTTTAGTTAACAGAATGACTAATGCTCCTGAAGGTTCTTATACAAAAAGGTTATTTTCTGATGAAAGTTTATTAATTTCCAAGTTAAAAGAAGAATTAGATGAATTAATTGAAGCTGGTCAAAACAAAGATAAGAATGAAGTTTCTTGGGAAGCTGCTGATTTAATATATTTTGTTATGGCTTGGTGTGTTAAACACGGGGTTAGATTATCTGATATTGAGAATAACTTGGACATTAAGAGTCTAAAGGTCACTAGACGTAAAGGTGATGCTAAGCCAGCTTATGTTAAATCTGAAACTAAGTCTGAAACTAAGTCTGAAACTAAGTCTGAACCTGAACCAACCATGGCCAACTTCAAAATGAACACCATTGATATCAAGTCAGCTTCTCCTCAAGCCATCACTAAAGCCTTAACTAGACCTCACCAAAAAACTAGTGATATCATGAAATTGGTATTACCTATTGTTGACAACGTTAAAGCTAACGGTGATAAAGCATTAATAGAATTAACCGAAAAATTCGATGGAGTTAAATTACAATCATCAGTATTATCAGCACCATTTCCTGTTGATGCTATGAATATTAATGATGAAATGAAAGCAGCTATTGATTTATCTATGGATAATATTGAAAAATTCCATGCTGCTCAATTACCTGATAAAGAAATTATGAATGTAGAAACAGCTCCTGGAGTCATTTGTTCTAGATTTGCTAAACCTATTGAAAATGTAGGATTATATGTTCCTGGTGGTACTGCAGTTTTACCATCAACTGCTATGATGTTGGGAGTTCCTGCTAAAGTTGCTGGTTGTAAAAATATAATCATTGCTTCACCACCTTCTAGAGCTACGGGTAAATTAACCCCAGAAGTTGTTTATGTGGCTCATAAATTAGGAGCTAAAAGTATTGTTATGGCAGGAGGAGCTCAAGCTATTAGTGCTATGGCTTATGGTACTAATAGTGTGGTTAAATGTGATAAGATTTTAGGACCAGGAAATCAATTTGTTACTGCAGCTAAAATGCATGTTCAAAATGATAATAACGCTTTATGTTCTATAGATATGCCTGCAGGACCTTCAGAAGTATTGGTTATTGCTGATAAATATGCTGATGCTGATTTTGTAGCTAGTGATTTATTATCACAAGCAGAACATGGAGTTGATTCTCAAGTTATATTAATTGGTGTTGATTTAACTGCAGAAAAATTACATGAATTTGAAACTGCAGTAAAGAAACAAGCTCAAGTATTACCTAGAAAAGATATTGTTGGTAAATGTTTAGCTCATTCTTCTACATTATTAGTTAATACTTATGAAGAAGCTTTTAAATATTCTAATGATTATGCTCCAGAACATTTGATTTTACAAATTGAAAATGCTGCTGATTATGTTCCTAAATCTATTGAAAATGCTGGTTCTGTATTTGTAGGGAAATTATCTCCAGAATCTTGTGGTGATTATTCTAGTGGTACTAATCATACTTTACCAACTTATGGTTATGCTAGACAATATTCTGGTGTTAATACTGCTACTTATCAAAAATTCATTACATCTCAACAAGTTAATGAAGAAGGATTAAAGAATATTGGTAAAGCAGTTATGACAATTGCTGAAGTTGAAGGATTAGAAGCTCATAGAAATGCTGTTCATGTTAGAATGGAGAAATTGGGATTATTATAATAGAGATATTATTTATTGTAAATACAAATTATATATATAAAGAAACCATCAGAAGTTAAATTCCCCTCTGAATTGATCTAAATTCATTCCTGGTTTAACTGATTCTAATAAATCTCTTCTTTCCATTGCAATAAAGGCTCTTTTCAATGTTTCAGTTAACGATGTCGATTGATTTTGTGATAATGTGGTTTCATTATTGTTGGTTTGAACCCCTTCAACTTGATGCATAGTTAATCCACTCAATAAATGTTCAGCAGCTTCTTTATAACATCCAATATTAATACATGATACTCCCAAATTATATCTAGCTCTTACAAAAGTAGGTTTTAATTCTAATGCCTTGAAATATGCATCCACAGCTTCTTCAGAACGATTAGAATTGGCTAATGAAGCTCCTAATCTATTCCACAATACAGGATCATTAGGTTTAATAGATAAAGCTGCTTTGAAACAATCAATAGTCTTATCAAATTCTTCATTAGCATAGAATAATACTCCTAATCCTAATTGAACATCAGGATCCATATTAGCTTGACCAGGAGATAATTGAGCTGCTTTTAAAAATAATTCAGTTACTCTTTTATTTAAAGAAAATCTATCTTCATCAGAAATTTTAGGATTTTCTTGTCTAGCTCTATCAGCTACTTGAGGATATTTAGTAGATATCCATCTTTCTAAAGTAGCAAAAGCAGCATTATCATAACCTTCATTTATATAAGAAATAGCTAAAGTCATTAAAGCATTTGAATTTTCTGGATGTAATTCTAAACATTTTTCTAAAGCAGATATTCCAGCTATTTCTTTTTCATTTTGGGTTTGAACTTCACCTAATTTTAACCAAGCATTAATATGATTTTGATCTTTTTGAATAGCGGCTTCAAAAGCTAATGCTGCTTCAGATAATTTGGCTCCATTTTCCATTAATTGTAATCCAATTTCATAAGGATCATGATTTGAAGGTAAATCCATAAATTGATTATTTTCTCCATTTTCAAATTGATAATCACCAAAATGAGCTCTTGTAGATGCATATTTGGCGAAATCTTTTTCCCATTGTGCCATATCTGGAGGCATAGTATCTTTTTGAGTTCTCTTAAAATCATCATATTGTTGAGAAATGAAATCATTCTCCATGGCTTCAGAATTTAAACTATCCCATACCTCTTGGAATGTAGCTTGATATTTATCATCCACCTCTATTTCAGGTGATGCTTCTCTATGGATTTCCTCCACATCGGGCTCTTCAACTTTTGATTCCAATTCTTCAATTTCTTTAAACTGATTGTCCCAGTCCACTTGTTGGTCTTGATTTTGAGCTTCTTGTGGAACTGCTTGGGGTTGTGGCTGTTGTTGCATCTGAGAAGCTCTGCCCATCATTGACATTCCCATCATAGGCTGATATCCTCTTGACATCGTAGGCATGGCGGAATAAGGTTGTGCTTGATTAGGCAGATTCAAAGGTTGATCAGTCTTAAACTCAGAACTCCATTGACTATTCTGACTAGGTCCTGCGTGAAGTGCTCCATGAACCGCCAGAGGTGAAGGAGAATGTTGAAATTCACTTGACCAATTATTAGAATGCTGTTGATGTTGATTTTGATGATGTTGTTGTTGTTGAGGTTGTTGTTGATGATGCTGTTGTTGAATCATATTAAGCTCTTGTCTCATAGGTTGGAATTGGAAATTCTGAGGTTGATTGTTCATAAAAGTATCCATATTTTGCTTTTCTCTTTGATTCATCATATTATTACTTTTAAACCCGGTTCCTTGACCAGGTACAAACCCCGGGTTGGCTGTTTGTCTTTGTAATGACCGATCTTGTTGAGTATGCTTATTGAACTGGGAAACAGCATTTCCATTAACTGAACAGTCGGCTCCTCCTCCGACAAATGACATGATTGTTTGTGTTACTTATATGAAGAACTTTTATATATTTATCAAGAACTTTTATAGTGTTATTACTTGTTACTGTTTTAATTTGACAGTTGTATAGAAACTTGAAAGTAATGACAGTTTAAATTAGTAATCCCCACTGATATTTCAGAATCATATGCCTCGGTGCGAAGACTGAGATCATTCCCTGACGCCAGCTGTGGGGAGTCGTGGACCGAGGGTATAATTATATTACTGCGATATAGTGGTGGAGGACAACTCTATTCCGCGGGACGTTGCTTCCAATTTTACCACGCGCCTGGCCATGACCGTGCCATGGCTAAATTGCTTGTGAGTTTTGTCGTGTATTTGTTCTGTATATAAGCCTACAATCAGAGTCGCTTGTGCCTGGGGATTGTGTCTCGCACTACCACTGCAACTCATTTCCTGATTGACATTCTAATTGGTTGCAAATTTCATCCAATTCTTCAACATCTTTATTGGCTCTTGAATGACCTACAAAAGCCGGATTAATAGGTTTCCCAGCTTGAGATTCTAATTGAAAATGTTCTTTCACCATATCTCTTACTACACCTTGATAATATAATACTCCTCTTTCTTTCTGTGGGTGCAAATAACCAGAAGAATAGATTCCTTGATTCAAATTCTTTTGAGTTAATTGACATAATTCAAAATCTTCATATTCAACCAATTGTAAAAAGTCAACAAATTCTTTTTTGGAGTCTTCATCGAGTCCTTTTTTCGTGTAAATATCATACTGTAAGATAGTATGAGAGGCTGATTGAGGTAATACTCTAATAGAATACCAAGCTGGTGAATAACAGTTGATTCCATTACTGGGGAAACAATAAACCCATAATCCATTAAATTCCCCTCCAGGGTTGGATTTTTTAGATTTTTGTTGTGGTTTTTGCTGTGGTTGTGGTATAGAATCGGCTTTTTTCTTACCAAAACCAAACCAAGATGATTGTTCTTGTTGTTGAGGTTGTGGTTGTGGCTTTGGTTCTGATTCTGATTCTGTATCATTTCTAAAGATTTGTGCATAATGACGACAATATCTGTTTTTAGGAACAACATTATAAGTCTCCATACTAAAAGCTTTACTTAATCCAGGATGTGCTGTAGGACAATGATAACATTCTTGATAACCATCCATTAAAGTCTTCCAATTGAATTGACCATCTAATTCATAAGAAAAATGATATTCATAGTCATCGAAATCAAATTCATTCATTTCTGAACTTAACCCTTCAAACCATTTATCAAAAGGAATAAAGTCCTCGGATTCATCATTATTGAAGTTAATAAACACTAATCCTTGTTCAGTAACATGAGTTTTAATAGGAAATAATGAATTCTCTTCCTTTTTAAACCCTTCTACTTTATCAAATTGTGGAGCTTTGGTCAATTTCCCTTCTGAATTATATGACCATCCATGATATTTACATCCTAACACCGGTGCTGACCCTTGGGATTTTTTAACCACAGGAAAAGCTCGATGACGACAAACATTATGAAACCCTCTAATTTGTCCATCAATTTTAGATTTAATGAGAAAGAAATTTAATCCAGCAAATGTAAAACTAAAATAATCTCCTCCTTTAGTAAATCTACTTGAATGAATACAAAATAACCATGATTTATTGAAAATAGATCTTTTTTCTAATTCAAATATTTTTTCACTAGTCCACCAACTGGCTGGTAATGTATGTTCTCCTGGTAATAATGATTCTTTAGGATCATCCTTTGGTGGTGCTTGAGGTGTAAGTCTTGGTGTTTGAACGGAAGTGGCTGCCATATTAACTAATTACTTAATTAACTAACTAATTTAACTAACTAATGTATAACACTCTTAAAACTATTCCAAAAGGGTTTATCTCCTTTATTTATATTGCAAACTTAAAGCCCCTTCGTTATCTATAAAATGGTTCCATTTTCCCTATTTGGAAATGATGTCCATATCGTGCGTCGATTCATGCACAACCATAGATAACCATCCAATAGTAATAATTGCTTCAGTAATCAGGATTAAGTTTACGTGCATTTTTACCTAATTTGACATAATGATACATAACTCTCTCTTTTCTTAACTATACATTCTACTGTAGTTACAGTTTCTCAATCAGTTTAATTAATCCCATTAATCTCACCAATTCATTGGTTAAATTTTTATCAACCATAGGATTACTTAATGTCTCTAAAGTTAATTCCTTATCAGGAAAAGCTTTTGTATTTTCTAATAATCCCTTGATTTGTTTGTGTAAACTAGTTCCTTGTTCTAGTAATGTTACACATGTACTTAATAATGAATTAATCAAGATAAATATTCTTAAAATAATTAAGGCTAATAATCCATTTTTATTACTTTCAGGGATTAAGGTTACGGCTATTTTTGTTAATGTAACCAACAAGGTTTTATCATTACTAATAAGCCATTGAATTGGTAATGCTTTCATAGTTGTATCTTCAGATTCCATGGATATCATATCCACTATAAGTTTACCAGCAAATAATGCTTGAGTAACTGTAGATGTTCTAATAGTAACAAATCTGGAGAATTCAAAACTATTACTATCAAAGGGAATAACACTTAAACTAAGTTTAAATGCTCGAGTTAATAGTTGTCCTTTATCAATATTATTCAGTTGTAAATATTTCAGAATTAAATTCCCCGTAGTTATTTTATCTTGTTCACTGATTTTAATTGAAGCTAATGATACATTTAATGATCCCGTTAATACTGCTCTCATAAATTATCGATTATGAGGTTCTCTAACCATTAATTTAACCAAAATATCAATTCCATAGGGAATATATCCATATTTCTCTACATTGGCATAAGGTATAGTATTCGAAGGTTGAGTAATATCAGGTCCAAAACAACAAGCCAAGGCAAATGATAAAAATGCTTCTTCTAAACTTCTTAATTGTACTGAAAAAGAAATACTATTCAATATGAATAAACAATCTTTTAATAAACAAAATCTTTTTCTTTCAAATTTAAATTTATCGGGGAATGCTCCAATGAATTTAATAATAGAAAACACCAAATCTTTTAATACATCATTATCATGAATTTTTTCATTGTTGACTCCTGTAAGAGCAATATTTCTAATCACCATAGTGATTGTCATTAATTCATCAATTAATAAAATTGTTTCATCAGCAGCACTTTTAGTTTGAAGTTTACTAAAATGGTAATTATTTTCTTCCTTAAAATTATTCAATCCTTCCAAATAATGTGGTAAATGAAATTCAGTGATATCATTAGTAGTTGGAGTAGTATTATCATCACTAGCTTCTGATCCTTCTTTAACATTTTCTTGAGGAGAGAAAATATCATCAAACTCTATATCAGATCCTTCATCTTCATCTTCTACAACATTACCTGTCAAAGAATCAACAGAATATTGAATATCTTCATCTTGTAATCCTTTAGTATTGACAAACTTATTAAAAATTTCATCAATTTTACTATTGGTTGGTAATTCATCAACATCTTCATTTTGATCTTCTTGTTTTATAACTTTATAATCAACAATTTGATTCAAGGTTTTAAGTCCCAATATAGCTAAAGCATCAACTAATTCAAGACAAAGACCAATATCAAATGAAAAATTCACATCAGAAGTAGTAATTAATAAAGTATTCAAGGCATTAATGGCTTCTCCATTGTTAGGTTTACTATTATTCTTCAATTGCATAATCAAAGCATGAACATTTATAGATCCCAATTCTGGAGCGAAAAGATAAATTGGTTTATTAACATCTATTTCTGAAGCAATAGTTGATACTGATTTAATATCAACACCAGCATGAGTTTCAACAGGTCTTTTATTAGGAACAAATGTAGTGACAAAATTAGGTTCTCCTTTTGGAACAGAAGGTTCTGGTTTTGTAGAACCAGGTTTACTAATAGCAGGAGAATTAGATCTTTGACGCTTTGATGCTCCACCTGATCTTGAAGGTGGTCTTTGAATATAAGGAGACTGAATGATTCTTGGGGAGTTTTGTTCTGATGTAATACTAGCTCGACTTACTTTTCTAGAAGGTGGTTGAGGAGTAGGATCATTACTGATCATAGGACTTGGTTGTATAGGAGCAGCAGAATAAGGGGAATTAGTAGAATCTATTGGTGGAGACATTGCTGGTTTTGGAGAATTGTGTTGCAGCATAAACATTTGAGGTGATTGATGAGGTATTTGATTAGGGAGTTGATTTGGCATTTGATTTGGAACTTGACCTGGTATTTGATTAGGCATTTGAGGCACTTGATTAGGCATTTGAGACATCTGATTAGGCATTTGGTTAGACATCTGTCTAGGCATTTGAGGCATCTGATTAGGAGTTTGATTAGGTATTTGATTAGGCATTTGATTAGGCATTTGATTAGGCATTTGATTAGGCATTTGGTTAGGCATTTGGTTTTGCATCATAGGCTGTTGCATTGGCTGTTGCATAGGTTGTTGCATAGGTTGTTGCATTGGCTGTTGCATTGGCTGTTGCATTGGCTGTTGCATTGGCTGCTGCATTGGCTGTTGCATTTGATTAGGCATTTGTCCTGGCATTTGTCCTGACATCTGTCCTTGCATCATTGGCTGCTGAACTGGCTGCTGAACTGGTTGCTGAGCCGGTTGCTGAGCCGGTTGCTGCATCTGTCTTTGTGGACCCTGTTGATACTTTAACAATATCTGCTTTTGAAAATGAGCCCTTCTCTCTTTCAAATCCTTTTGTCCTACCGGAGTACTATTATGTTGTTCATAAGGGATCAAATATTGAATATAACAACTACTAAGCTCTTTCTCTATCTGAGCTTTAACTGATGGATCTTGTATATTAGCACCTTCAAATAATCCCAATCTTTGACACATTAAAGTCCAAGGTGATGGTTGTCCAGGATTAGGATTCTGTAATGATTTTATTAATTGATGTGGACCTCCCAATTTTTGGGTAAACATATAAAGAAAGAATAAATTGACTTTTTTATTGTTTACCATTGGTTGTCTTGTGATTGGTTTACCGTTACGACTCATAAAATCATATAATGTCACTAAAAATAGCTCCATTTGAAGTTGAGCTGCTTGTGTCTGAGGAATCTTTCCTTGGGGTTCATTAGATTGTTGTGGAGGTTGCTGTGGAAGTTGTTGGGGAGGATTTTGTGGAACATTCTGTGGTACGTTCTGTGGAGGCTGCTGCAATGGCTGCTGCAATGGTTGTTGTGAAGGATGTTGTGGTAATGGTGGTCTTACTTGTGGACTCATTCCTGGTCCTTGAAAGCCTTCATTTGGTGACATCATTTTGTTAGCTGGTGAAGGATAATTTCCTTGACTAGAGGTATGAGATCTCATAGTAGGAGTTGTGGCTTGAGACTTTAAGTTATCTTGCATTTCCATATTCTTTAGTCTCATTGCAGCTTGAGCCTGGGCTTGGGGCGACATGTTGTTAGTCAAAATGGGGTTACCATTTTGGAATTGACGTTGTTGTTGTTGCTGCTGCTGTTGTTGTTGTTGTTGTTGTTGCTGCTGTTGCTGCTGTTGTTGTTGTTGTTGTTGCTGCTGCTGTTGCTGTTGCTGCTGTTGCTGCTGTTGCTGCTGTTGCTGCTGTTGCTGCTGTTGCTGCTGTTGCTTTGCTTGTAACATCTGTTGCTGCATAATCTGTTGTCTCATCCTCAAAAGCTGTTCCTTCTTATTATTATCCAAAGTCTGCTGAGACATGTTATGAAGTTGTTGTTGAAGTTGCTGTGCCTTTTGAGACTGAGGAATGTTTTGTTGCTGTTGAGGAGAAGCTTTACTCCTAAAAGTGTTTTGAAGACTCTGTTGGCTTTGAATGTTTTGATTGGGAACATTACTTTGCATGTTTGGATTAGGAACATTTTGCATGTTCGGATTTGGCACATTTTGCATATTTTGTTGAAGATTGTTATTTGGAGGATTTTGCAGAAACAGTTGATGATTTGATGGCGTTGGTTCTTGTCTCATAAACATCTGTGGACTCAAACTAGCAGGATTACTATCACTAGGCGTTTCCATACTCCCTGCTTGAGGCTGAGATTGAAAAGGTCTTCCTCCACCTTGACCTTGATTTTCATCAAAAATGGAATCAAGGAAATCATCTCCCGTCATAAGATCGTGATTTTGGTTGCTCAGAAACTCATTGTCATTGAGCCAAAAGTCGGACATTCCGTTGATAATAGTAAAAGAGTTAAGTTTTCGTTGGATTGATGAAGTTAGAGAAAGCGCGCGTCATGTGCCGTGATACGTGCCGTTCACGTGAAAGTCACGTGTCAGTGTGTTCCTACTACACCCTGTGTTCTACCTTCTATAACCTATATTACATTTATACTTGATTTTAAACACTCTAAACTCTCACCAAAACTTATACCATGGCTTATGGAGCCTCTTGGATAATGACTTATAATGCTCCATTTCTCCCCAACAATCTCTACCAAATTCACATCCAGCCATATTGATTACAAAATCATGGTGTTTATAGAAATAACGAGGATCATTGGCTTTATCGGAACAAGCACCAGGAGGAAAAGCATTGATTTTTCGCAACGGAAGAAAAGCCGTTCTTTCTCTTATCCAAGGAGATACTGAATATAATGTTTCCAAAGCATCTTGTTCTTTATGTTCCCATTGCATATGCATTTGTTCATACATGGCAGGATCCCACCAAATATCTAATAACATTTCTGACCATGAAGATCTTCTCATTAAGAACGATCCCAAATTGAATCCTCCACAATCTTGAGTAATGATTAAGTCTATAGGTTGGGTGTAATCAGTATAGGGTAAATCAGTTTCTAAATCCAAGGGATTAAAAGTTTCCAAATTTCTATAGGTGGCATTTTCCAAATTGTTTAAGAAATGAGATTCCAAGGATATTTGGGGTTCCATGATAAATGTATGCAAATCCAACCACCAGAACCAATCAGCATCAGGATATTGTCTCATGGTTTGTTTCATGATATCGACTTTTTCCCAACTTTCTCTCCATTCATGAGAGTATCTTTTTTTCACCGTCATATCTTTTATGGTCAATCCGTAACCATGGCGCTTAGCATAGTTCTTCTTATTGGAGATAGATGATCTCTCAATAGACCATTCTTGAGGTCCTTTCCATTTCAAAACCCCACCTCCTTCATTAGCCGCCAATATTATTACCACATTGGGTCCTTTCTGTCGGAAATGTGGTACAAATGGAACCGTTGTGAATAATGATAAAAATGCCAACGTAAACCCAGCAATGATGATTTTTTGTACTGTAGAATTGATCTGCAGGAATCGTTTCACCTGAACTTTTGCTATATTAATCACCCGTGTCACCTGTCCATATCTTCTATTGGGTTTGAAGTGTTTATTGTAATGGTCACCATTCTTTTCTAAGGAATCCACGTCCATTTTGATGATTGATCGTTTAAGAAATTGAGATTTTGAGATTTTGATGGGTTTTTTTTCGCTGAGGGACGTGGTTGGTAGAGGCACGTCCTCCTCACTATAGATTCACTATAAATTCACTATAAATTCACTATAAATTCACCATTCACCATTCACCATTCACCATTCACCATTCACCATTCACTATAAACCCTACTTTAATGGTAACAAATTCTGCTCTAAACACAGTTGTCTGCATAAAGGACATTCAGGACGTTCTCTTACCCAATCTACAATACACTCCCAACAAAATAAATGACCACAATTGGCAGCTGTGGGGTCTACCATTGGTGATAAGCATAACATACATGATCTAGATACTTCTGGAATATAAGGTAAGATATTGGTATTAGCCAAATCAATGGATTTTGTAGGTACAGAAGTCAATTTGGAAAGTTTATCAAACTTATTATTTTCAATAATGTCTGAAGAAGTAGTATTGTCATTATTAGTAGATTGTTGAGAATAAGTCTTAAACTTGATCAATCCTTTAACAAGAAATTGAATAAGAATTAACATCCCTAAAAGGGAATAATTTGCACTTCTTTGGATCTTTGTGGCATCTTTATTATGACCCAAGACATATCGAAGTCCAAATACTCTTTTAGATAATGAATAATATTGTCCTTGAAAATAGAATATAGCTATATGGAGGTTCATTAATGTATCCAAAACACTGGTATAGTTTGAAAAAAATTCGTATAATGCTCTTTTAAACCCCTTGGTTTGTTTAATTTCTTGTTCATCTTTACTCATGGCCTTTTTAACCACCTTATTCACCAAATACGGTAATATAGCATAGGATATTATAAACCCTAATCGAGTTATGGTTCTAGGAAATCGATTTCCTTTCCTGCTAACATACATCAAATCCACATACTCTTCTCCCAACGTTCTATGTCCCAATAATGTAGTGATAGCAAGATACAATGACTTACTGGCAACAGTTATTTCTGTAGGATAACTATTAACAAATCTCTGTCCTTTGAATATAGTCGCCACATCGTGTAAATACGATCTTAATGTTGATTCAAAGTATGTATCTTTTTGGTTAGCTCGGACTATTGTTGCAGCATTAGAAAACGGAAGAGCATTGTCGTTTGTTTTAGACATAATTAAATAAAATATATACAATTAGTGATACCTCGGAATGAAAAGTGGAGATTCGCGGTGGTGGTAGTGCTAGTACCGCGCTAGTACTAACTCTAGTACCACTACTGCTTAGATAATTCCAACGCCATATGAAAGTCTTCATGTTCGGTTTCATTGGTAAATGTCTCATTACATTTAGGACATTTTGAAGTCCTAAGGTTGTTAACAATGTCGTATTGGGGTTTTTTAGGTTTTTTCGATTCTGGTTTCCGTTTTTTCGTTGGTGGTTCTGGTGATTTAGACTGTGATTTAGATTGAGGTCTAGATTGAGGTCTAGATTCACTCTCTTGATGAAACTTTTCAAATAATCCATCAATATATGATTTGTTTAATCTCTGATTGTTTTTCTTTTGTTCTTGAAGTTGTTCTTGTTGTTGTTGTTTTTGTTGACTCTCTTGATTGAACTTATCAAACATCTTCTTAATTCCTTCTTTCTTGTCATCAGTGAACTTATCTAATGAATCACTAACCTTTAAGAGCCCAGTGACTGTTATAGCCAAATTTGAAATTGGCGGAATATTGACTTTATTAAAAGGATGAATTTCTGTCAAATTGAGTTTTTCATTCAATTTGGTTAAATCATAATGTGTTTCTAATAGATCAATTAATAACTGTAATGATGACTTTTCAAGTAGAGTTTTCAACTCTGGTAATGATTTCACCACCTTTAATGGACACTGTTTGGAATAGCTATTGTAATTGATGTGAACATTAACCGATAACGTCTTGGGTCTTGTTAAAGTGGTATTTGATGACTCTTCATCAAGATCTTGTAACCGATTGACTATATCACCAGCAAATACCTTGTACCAATCAATGGCATCATACAATGTTTTACATGGAGCATTAGTTAAAAGCTGTTTTCTTGACATCATGGATTTGATATCGGTTCTATCTCGTAGTTCTTGGGCATAATTACCTCGAACCATATCAAACAAATAGTCAGGAACTTGAGGCTTGGTTTTTAAATCTTGTAAGGAAAAATTGTCTCTTATGTATTGAATAGAATTGGTATTATTAGGAATATTGAATTCGTTAATGAGAAAGTCCCCAATTTTACCTCCCATTCCTCCAATGTCATTCAATTGAAACTGATCAAGGAAGCTTTGCGTTTGATTATGCAAAATAATCGTCTGATTATCGGGTTTCAAAAACCCTCCAGCCAATTTGGCCATGATTTTGTTCTTTCCTAATCCTCCTGATGTAGTATATCCCAAAGCCTGGTAGATCTGACGTCGTATGTCAAAAAGAACATTCGATGCAATAAGATAGAGAATATCATTCCAATCGTGAACCAGGTTATTGTCACCATAAACAAACCCTTTGAATTGCAAATCCTGTGGCAACTCTTTGGGAATCTCTGGCATATCCCTATGAGCCATTTGGTCATTCAAATAAGGGAAATACTCAATGGCTTTGGTGTAAACAATTCTACCGAAATCTAAAAACCCTTCATCAACACTGGCTTTTTCAATCAAATCACAATTAGCTTTCAATATAGAAAAGATCTTCCGACTTTCTCGTCTATAAGGATCTAAACTAACCTTACAATGGCCTTGATAGGGAAGCTTATCGATGTATTTCCAACTACTTCCACCTTTCTCATACACGGCCGCGTGAGCCAATATCACTCCAGGACACTTTTCTTTACAAGTTTTTATAGTATCCATCCGATTTATCCCAAACTTTCTTGCCGCATAACTAACAGCTATAACCGCCTGCCATTGAACACATACTACAGGATCATCTTTAGTTAAATTGAGTCTAATTTGCTCTACCTGAGCAAAGAAAGCATTCAAATCAATATGACAAATCACACCAAGTGGCAGTAAAAAACTCCGAGATTTATCTGATAATAAATGGAAATCATGGAATTTAAATCGACTGGGAAGTGGATCTACCGTAGGGGATATAGTGGTACAATCACCCAATACTGACATTAATAATGTGCACTACGCGACGCACAGTGAAGTGAAGATGATGAGAATATCAAGGGTCGTGTGTGGTGATAATAAGGGACAGTTGTGTCATAATAGTATATATGATACAGTATATATATATATATGTATATATATACGATACAGTATATGTATATATTATTTCTACATCTAAATCTACATCTACATCTATCTATATAGTCATATCCATTTTCAATCCACGGTCATAAACTCCTTACCAACTCACCCTTATCAATTAATCAGGGTAAAGTTGCAGCAAATGTCTTTGCTGACACGTCTAAACTCCGAGATTGAGCATCAGCACTTAAAGCCGAGTCGGTTAGAAGATAGAGTATCGTTGGCCTGGTGATAAAGGTTACGGATTTATTTACTATCGGTTATATTTTGGCTTAGTTAATAGTTATATTTTGGCTTAGTTAATGGTTATAATGGTTATAGTTAATGGTTATAGTTAATGGTTATAGTTAATGGTTATAGTTAATGGTTATAGTTAATGCCTATAGGCAATAGTCAATGGTTACTTGCTTTGACTACTTCTCCTTATTCCCTATCTACTTCTCCCACTATTTGTTTGTATTTCTCTTTTGGTCTTCTCATTTCACCTCTGGTCCGTTTGTTTACTGACTGTATATTACCTTTGGCTTCGGTGAGGCGGCTTAGAATCTCAAGACAGGAACTAAATGTTGTGTGCCCTGAATGTTCTTAACTCCAGAGACCTTTTTTTTTTCAGGTCTTCGCTGTCTTGCGACAGTTTGCTAGATGATGTGAATGAAGCAATAGTCAGCTTTAATAATCTCTATCTATAACTAGTAATAGGGGTAAGTAAGCGGTGGAATAGTTGCCTTATCTTTTGTGTGGGGCCCCCTCCTCCCCCCTCTTTAATTTTTTTTCTTTTACTATACAAATTTTGATAATCTCCTCTAATATTTCTTTTTTTTTTCCGATTTAAATCATCGCTTTTTTTTTATTTATCAGAGAATTTCTCCGCAAAACCGGGATACCGCCTTAACTTTTTTTTTTTTTTTTTTTT